>CM059337.1:6319276-6428024 GCA_030340685.1 Protosalanx chinensis
TTCGAACCCCGGCCGTGCCAACATGACGTTGCGTCATTGGGCGAGGCACTTCACCCCTACTTTCCTCAGGGGGAAATGTCCCTGTACTTGCTGTAAGTCGCTCTGGATAAGATCGTCCGCTGAATGACTGAATGGAAACTGGGAGTGTTCTTATCGTTCCCTCTCCCCTCCTCTGCTCCTCTAGCGACAGGCCCGGTGCTGCTGACCTACGAGACCGAGCCGGCCGAGGAGAGGCTCGGGGGAACCGGGTCCTGACGTAGCCCCTCACCTCACCTCCAACGCCCGGGACATGGTGAGTCTGCCTCGCCGCTCTCAGCCGTTCTCTGTCAAAAACAGAAGCACGTTTTTTTTCTTTCTTGCCGTTCCGCAGGCGCGGATGAGAACAAAAGGCGATCGTGCCTTTTCAGCTTTAGCCCCCTACTCTGTGGAATAGATGGCCCGTTTTCAATCAGGGGCCCCCCCCCCCCCAACACACACACACACACGCACCGAGACATTTTAAGTCTCGCTCTTAAAGCACGCTTTCATTCGTTGACAGAACTCGTGTTGTTCGTCTGTTGCTCGTATTTATCGTAGTTCTCCCCCCCCCCCCTATTTCCCGGCACTTTCCTCGCCTTCGCCGTTTTTTAAAATGTGCTCGATAAATAAAAAGGACTCGACTCGAGTGGAACGCGTTTGGGTCGGCCGTCGAGCGCGATCCTCGGCGCCCACCTTGGTCCCCGCTGCTGTCGAGGGCACGAGGAAGAGAAGAGAGATTAGCCAGGGGTCATGATGAATGACCCTGCCTCCCAGGAGACTTACCTATGAATTTTTAAAGCAGCCTCATAAATAACCAGCGTGATGAGTGGAGCCTGCCTGCAGAGAGAGAGAGAGAGAGAGAGGGGGAGGGAGAGGGGGAGAGAAAGGGAGAGAGGGAGGGAGAGGGAAAGAGAGAGGGAGAGAGAGAGAGGGGAGAGAGAGAGGGAGAGAAAGGGAGAGAGGGAGGAAGAGGGAGAGAGAGAGAGAGGGAGAGAGAGGGGAGAGGGGGAGAGAGGAGAGGGAGGGAGAGGGAGGAGGGAGAGAGGAGGGAGAGAGGGAGAGGAGAGGAGGAGGGGAGAGGGGAGAGAGAGAGGGAGAGAAAGAGAGGGAGAGAGAGATAGGAGAGAGAGAGGGGAGAGAGGGAGAGTGAGAGAGAGAGGGAGAGAGAGGGATAGATGGGGAGGGGGCAGAGAGAAAGGGAAAGGGGTGGGTGAGGGGGGCAGGAGGAAAGGGGTAGAGGGGGGAGGGCCTTGAGGAAGGAGATGTTCAGATGGTAACACCCCCCCTGTTCATTGACAGCAGATTGGTGGAGGTTGTCTGTCCGTGCCGCTGAATGTTCTCAATGTTGATGCGAGTGCTGTCGATGCCCCTGCTGGGGACTCACACTCTCTTTCCACCCCCCCCCCCCCCACCCCTCCACCCCTCTCTCTCACCCTTTCCTCCCTCTCTCTTTGCACCTTCCTCGCCCTCTCTCTTTCACCTCTCCCCATCTCTCTCACCTGCCTTTCCTCTCTCTCACCCTCTCTCGCCCTCCCCCTTCTCTCGCACCCTCTCCCCCGTCTCTCTTCCTCCCTCTCTCTCCCCTTCCCCCCCCTCCCACCCTCCCTCCCACTCTCCCACCCTCCCTCCCTCCCTCTCTACTACCCTCCCTCCCTCCCCCCCTCCCTCCTCCCCAGAAGTCCATCCGCTCGTTTGCGAGCGATGACCTCCACGTCATGGCCAAGCACGCCAGCGTCTACCCCTCCCCGGAGCAGCTGGAGGCCGTGCAGACGCTGGTCTCGGTGGTCGAGTGCGCCCTCAAGAAGGTGTCCGACTGGATGGACGCCCTCGACGCCCCCCCGGAGACGGCCCCCCCTGCCCCCACCGGCGTCAGCCCCCGCCCGGCCTTCCGACGAACCGGACGGCGCCTCCGCCCAGCCCTCAAAGTGAGTCCCTAGAGCACAGGTGTCAAACTCCAGTCCCTCGAGGGCCACTGTCCTGAAGGTTTTAGATGTTTCCCTGCTCCATCACACCTCCACAGAGGTTGATAACGACGCTTCATTAGAATCAGGTGTGCCGGAGCAGGGAAACATCTGAAACCTTCAGGACGCGGCCCTCAAGGACCAGGATCGGAACCCCTGCCCTAGAGGGTGGAGGTAAAAAACATCCCTCCAGTGTCCTGGAGCTTATCGCCCCCCTCCCCCACCCCCCTCTCCTCCCAGGGTTTGCAGCGGCTCCGTGCTGTGCGGGGTGATGCGCGTGGGGGCTGGTGGCCAAGGGCCTCCTGATCAGGGGGGGACCTGGACCTGGAGCTGGTCCTCATATGCAGGCAGAAGCCCACCAAGGTGCCTGCTGTACACTGTCAGCGCCAACCTGCCCTTACAGATCCAGGTGAGATTCTCTTCAAGGAGACCAAGTTAACCAGGCATGTCCAACCCTGGTCCTCGAGGGCCGCTGTCCTGAATGTTTTAGATGTTTTTCCTGCTTCAGCACACCTGATTCTAATGAACGGGTCATTATGAGGCTTCCACAGACCTTGATAATGACCTGTTCTTTAGAATCCGGTGTGCTGGAGCAGGGAAACATCTCAAACCTTCAGGACAGCGGCCCTCAAGGACCAGGATTGGATCCCCCTGAAGTAACCAATCAAGACCTTAGGTAAGTCGTACGGAAATTGTAGAAGAAGGGAGTCAGGTGGCTCAGCGGGTTAAGGCGTTGGCCTCATGATCGGAAGGTTGTGAGTTCGAACCCCGGCTGTGGCTATGTGTTAGATTTAATCTAAATCTATATGCGCATAAGAAAGAAGACAAACGTCTAAAATATACTCACGAGGGAGACCAGCAGAGATGTGCTTATGGCAATCCCAAATCTGTTTCTGCCCACATCTCTCTGGTACCTCGTTTATTACATCAGTTCACAAATGATCAGTCTTCACAATCATAGTACATCAATCCAAATAAAGGTCATTCAAGAATGTTCTCGTGGAAGCCTGTTTCATGGCTTGTTTGAGTTGGGCCTGGTTTTCCTCGGGACGCAACCCCAGTCCTGCAGATCATCAACCAAATGGTAATCTCCAGGTAAAAAGGAGGTCCTCTCTCTGCAAAGCACGTTCTCAAAAGCACATACAAAAAACGACAATTGTATCAATTCTATGAAAGTTGTAACAGCAAATATAAGATAACTAAAAATTCTTCTAACACTATGTGACGTTGTGTCCTTGGGCAAGGCACTTCACCCTATTTGCCTCAGGGAGAATGTCCCTGTACTTACTGTAAGTCACTTTGGATAAAAGCGTCTGCTAAATGAGGTGTTATTATTATTATTAGAATAGAATCCCTTATATTAGTCATGGAGATTGTAAACCGTATTCGGCGATGGTGCGGGTTGTTCTTAAGACTTGCGCTGGATGTGATAATGATATTAACGGGTGGGCTTTCCGCTGGGTGAATATTTCAACGCCGCCGCCTGAGGAAATCTAAGCGCCGCGCACCACGCCGACTTCGCAAATTGCGATATTGAATTTGAAACCGTGGAACTCGCCCAGCGAACCGTACATTCCGGTCTCGAGTGTGCTTCTTGCTACCGTACACCCAACACACACACACCCACACACACACACACACACACACACACACACACACACCAGCATGTTTAATTACCTGCCATGCCGCTATGAGCACTTTGTCATCAGGAGAGGGGTCCATTTCAAGGGCTCATTTCCTGATCTAAAGCGGGCAAGGGTGTCGTTAACAGTGTGATGGATGGATACATCCTTTAAAATTAAAGAACAGGAGATGGGAGAGAGAGAGAGTGAGAGAATAGTTTCTTTTTGATTAATAATAATAACCCCTCATTTAACAGACGCCTTTTATCCAAAATGACTTGAGTACAGGGACATTCCCCCATGAGGCAAGTAGGGGGAAGTGCCTTGCCCCAAGGACACAACGTCACATAGCCACAGCCGGGGTTCGAACTCACAACCTTCCGATCATGAGGCAAAACGCCTTAACCCGCTGAGCCACCTGATTCCCCCCCCACCCCGCCCCAAAAAAATCATTTGCGAAGTTTCCAGATGTAAAAACGCTGTCCAAACTGAATGCGGTCCCGGGGTTTTACCGGTTCTCCGATTGAGGTGGTTTCTGAAGTCACCTTCCCCCCCCCGCACAGGCGCTGACGGGAGGACAAGTACGAGGTGCGCCCGTGCGTGTCGGAGGCCGCCATCAGGGTGTTCAACACCAAAGACCCCGCCCTCACCCTGAAGATCTGCCTGTCGTCCCTGGCCATGAAGGCGGAGCGCCACACCCCGGCCCAAGGTACGCTCCCCCCCCCCCCCCAACGCCCACCCCCTCATCTCTCCACACCCCTCCCCCCACTCCCCCCCTGCCGCTAGCCTAGCCTTGAAGAGAAAAAGAGCGCCGTCCCGCTTTTTTACTTAACCTTTACTTTGACAACGCCGGGGAGATGCGTAAGGGGGAGGGGAGGGGAGGGGTCGAGAGAGGCTGGGAGAAGAGGGGAGACAGGAAAGGGCACGGGCAGATGAAACGAGTCAGGAAGAAAGAGAGGGAGGAGGGGGGAGGATGGGGGGGGTGGGGATATATGAATTGCGGGAAGAAAGGGAGAGGTGAAACCGGATCAGGGAGATTGCGGGGGCGGGGGCGAGAGGCAGCCTCTGGAGAGAGAGAGGGAGAGAGAGAGGGAGAGAAAGAGAGGGAAAAAGGGAGAGAGAGAGAGAAAGAAAGAGAGAAAGAGAGAGAGAGGGCGAGAGAGAGAAGGAGAAAGAGAGAGATGCGCAGAAAGGACACCGGAGAGATGGGGAAAGGGAACCCATCAAGATGGAGGCCCCCTTGACGCGGATGGAGGGCTGTAAGGTCCCTGCCGTCAGGGCTGCAGATACAGATCTGCCGAGTCCGGCCCGCCCGGAACGAACAGAGGCCTCCGTCGAGGACCTCCGCACACAAACCCCACCCCCCCGCCCCTCTCCGTCTACCACCACCTCCTCCTCCACTAGTGTCCAGGGTGCTTCGTTGCAAACCCGACTCCGCCTAAATCTGTCAGAAGTCACAGTCCGGCAAATCCTCTTAGACACACGCTGTTTTTTTCTTAGACCCGCCATTGTTTTTTCCCTTCGAAGCGGCGAAATGAAAAGCCATGAATGGCAGGTGATTCAGCGGGGGAAAGAAGCCTTTGTGCAGCGTGGCGTGCATCATCATTGTGACCCGGCTTTCTCTGGAGACGGTTTGGGTCAGGGCTTCACAATACAGGAAAGGAAAGAGACTGTGCACCGCCACGGTGCGTGGAATCTGCATATCACAATAGCGGGAGTCGGGAGTGAAGGGCTGTTTCGCCGCGGGAGGGACGATGCGGCGCTGTCTGACAAAGCAGCGCTTCAACGCGCGTTTGATTGCTCTCTCGCTCTCTCTCTTTTTCGCTCTCTCCCTCTTGCTCTCTCACTCGCTCTCCCTTTCTCTCCCTCCCCTCTCTCTCTTTCTTTCTCTCTCCCTTTCTCTCCCTCTCTCCCTCGCTCTCTCCCTCTCTCTGTCTTTTTCCCTCGCTCTCTCTCTCTCTCTCCCTCGCTCTCTCCCTCTTTCTGTCTCTCCCCCTCTCTCTCTCTCTCTCTCTCTCTCTCTATCTCTCCCTCTTTCTCTCTCCCTCTGTCTCTCTCCCTATCCATCTCACTCTCTCTCTCTCTTTGTTGTGTAACAATCCAGTCAAGCCTGGCAAGGTTTGGTTTAGAAACAGCATGAGAGCAGCACTCACTTTAACTGTGCTTCACTCAATATCTCACCGACTGTTCTTCACTCAGCGACCGACTGACTTACTAACAGGTATCGACTGACGGACGGATCGACTGACTGGTCTTGAATCACTGACCGTCGACCGGCCCTCACTTTCTGACTTCCTGGCTGTTTAACCGACCAATCAGAATCAGAATGGGGGTTTATTCGCTATGCAAGATTAACAAACATAGAATTCACCGTGGCAGAAATGAGCAAACATAGAACTTATATGTGGCATACTAATGCAAAAGGAATACAACGTAAAATACACCACAGATATGATACGATCGACCGCCCGACGCACTGACTGACCGGTCCTGACCCTCCGACGGACAGTTGTACCGTGTTCCCGCTCATTCACCCCTGGTTATGTTGCTTCCCAGCCCCCCAGTGTGTCGGTGTGCGGAGTGCGCCAGGCCTGTGGTCCCCCCGCGCCCCCCCCCGTCTGACGAGGCCTCAGCGCAGGAAGCCCGGGTACATGGGGTCCCCCCAGCCCGAACTACAGAACCTCCCCCAGCAGAAACAGAACTACAAAACCCACTCCCTCTCTGACACGCTCCCCCCTCCCCTCCCTCTTTCTCTCTCTCTTCCCCCTATCTCCTTCTACCAGACTTCTCTTTTCTGGGTCACTGAGCACCATGAAATTCTGGTCCATGTCTATTTCAGAGCAGGCAAAACATCACATTTTTTATATTTTTTTGTCTAGAATTACATTATATTTGGAGGGATGGGACCTTTGGCCCCTTTTGAATTATTGGGGGGCCCTCGGCTTCCAACGCAGAACACCAACTCTTAACCAGTGGAAAGGCTCCGAATGACATGACTGTAATTTCATGGTGGAAAGCCGGTAGCATTAATGTCATATATGTCCCCGGTCACTAATCAAAAACGTTGAGGTTGATGATGACGAGGAGCGTCGTTGTGGGGGTGTGTCTGTTTACGTGGTCCTGACCTACCACTGCTGACTTCTTCATGGTCTGCCCGGGGGGGGGGGGGTGGAATTGACATTTCAAACTGTGACTTTAAATCAGCACCGCAAAAAAAGTTCTCATTGATTGATTTGAGGCTCGGGGTCAAGGATCATTCTGAACAAATCGTGGACCGAATACCTGCTACTTACGGCCCCTGACCTTTGACACGCTCGAAACTGATTTCCTTTCCAATTCTTCACAAACTGCATTTATATATTCAGAACAGACTGCTGTGTTCTTCTCATTGACCGGTCTGGATTATTTATCGTCTTTAATCAGATTAAGATCTGCTCCTAAAATGTTGTTCATCAATGATGTTAATCAACGTTTTGGTCATTTTAAGGGTCCACATCCATTGGAGTGAATTATGACTGAAAGACGAAATATTCTGTATGTTTCCCCCCCCCAAAAAGAATTGGTACATATCTGGACCTGAATGTCTTCGATTCCACTCCAAAGCTCGTTGGATGGTGCCCAGTTATACGGGGAACGTTAATCTGCCAAGGATTAATGTCTGCTAACGCAAGGTCTCCTGTAACGACTCCCCAGTCGGATCTCTGTGGTGTGATCTGCAGTCCATCTGTCTGCCTGTCCCACCGGAGTCTCTCTCTCCCCTCCCCCCGAGAAAAAGAGCCTTCACTTTCTTTCCAGGGTGGCGTTTGTCTCCCCCCCCCCCCCCTTCCCCCCCTCTCAGATGTTTATGTTGGGGGTTCGGCTTCAGTCGCCGCTTCCTGTATCCTCCATGGCTCGGTCATGACGGGGGGGGGGTGGGGGGTTATCTCCCTCGGGATATCGGCGGGACACATAAACATCTCAATCCCGAGGTGCGAGACCCCTCAATGTCAGCGTGGCACCCCGATATGGCACCCCACCCACCACCGCCCCCACCCCCCAAAAGAATCCCACGACCATCAATCCGGACCTCCCGAGATGGCGCTCTTCTCTTGTAATCGAATGGCCAAACGGCTGTCGTCGAGCCAACAAAACCAAAACGATTTGGTCTCAAGTCCCCCTTCCATTCGCTCTGGAGCCACTGCCACGCTCTCACTGAGGCTCCCTGCACCGCAGCGTTAACACACTGATCGGGCGTGACCAGCCTCCCCCCCCTCCCGATCTGCATCTCAGACTGAGAGTCCGAGCCGGGGGGTGGGGGGTAGGAGGAGGAGGGGGGCAGGGGGAGCGGCGCACGCACTCCCCCTTTTCCCGTGCACGAGAGAGGACATGTCATCGATTTGTCAGCCTCCTCCTCCACCCCCCCCCCCCCCCCCCCCCCCCCCCGCCTTCTTAGCTCAGTCTTATCAGCTCGGTGGGATGCTCATTGATAGCTGTTCCCCTTGCTGCCTGTGTGTGTGTGTGTGTGGGGGGGGGGGGTTCTCTGGAGCCTGCTAGGCTGTGTTGAGTCTCCCGTGTTCCTCACCCTGTGCCCCCCCTTTCCAGGGGAGGCCTCAGAGCCAGGCCAGGATCAGCAGGAGGAGGAGCAGGAGCAGGAGGAGGAGGAGGGCGCCCTGGACTGGCACAGGTGCAGGGCAGCCCTGGCGTCCCTCAGACATGCTAAGTGGTTCCAGGTATGCCATGCGTGATGACTGTTTTCCACACGAGATTCCTCCCGATGTTCTTCGTCGTTTCCGTCGATGAAGCTGTTTGTCGGAGGGTGGTTTTCCTTTGTGTAGTAAGGCTGCAGGATTCAACCCTTTCTCTCTCTCTCGCTCTCTCTCTCTCTCTGTGTCTCTCTGTCTTTCTCTCTCTTTCTCTGCCTCTCTGTCTCTCCTTCTCTCTCTCTTATCTCTGTCTCTCTCTGTCTCTCTCTCTGTCTCCCTCTCTCTCTCTTTCTCTCTCTCTGCCTCTCTTTCTCTCTCTGTCTCCCTCTCTGTCTGTCTCTCCCTCTCTCTCTCTCTCTCTCTCTCTTTCTCTCTCACTCTCTCTCTCTCTCTCTCTCAGGCCAGAGTAACAGACCTGAAGTCCTGCCTCATTGTCCTGCGGGTGCTCAGGGACATGTGCAACAGGGTGCCCGTGTGGCAGCCAATCAAAGGATGGGTAAGACGATGAGGAACAGCACCACGTCCAATCAAATTACGTGGGTGGAGCTAACTGTTGGATAATATAAAACAGGGGAGGGCAATTCTTGTCCTCGAGGGCCGCTGTCCTGAAGGTTTTAGATTTTTTCCTTCTCCGGTTGTTATCGAGCTCAGTGGGAGCCATATAACGACTCTTCATTAGAATCAGGTGTGCTGGAGCAGAGAAACATCTAAAACCTTCAGGACACCAGCCCTCAAGGACCGGAATTGCTCACCCCTTATATAAAAGAATGTTGCCGTTTCAAAGGCCACAGCTACTGCAGTACATTTGGTTTCCCACAACGTACGTTTCATAATCTTTGGGGACTATCTCGTGGTTATGATCAGTGACCGATGCTCTTTTATAAAGCTCTCTCTTGGAAGTCACTTTGGAGGAAAGCGTCTGCTGAATGAATACATGTAACGTCAGGACGTAACGGTCCAATCTCATTTTCCCTGTCCTCCCATCCCAGCCCCTGGAACTGCTGTGTGAGAAGTCCATAGCCACGTGTAACCGGCCCCTGGGGCCCGGAGAGGCCCTTCGGAGGGTCCTGGAGTGCATTGCGTCAGGGATCCTCCTCCCAGGTCAGCTCCAACCCCCCACCTCTAACCCCTTGACCCTGATCGGCAGCCAACTCGAACCTTGTACCGGCTGTGGTCCAGGGGAGTCAGGTGGCTCAGCGGGTTAAGGCGTTAGGGCTAGTAATCGAAAGGTTGCGAGTTCGAAACCCCCGGCTGTGGCTACATGACGTTGTGTTCTTGGGCAAGGCACTTCACCCTACTTGCCTCAGGGGGGGGATGTCCCTGTACTTGCTGTAAGTCGCTCTGGATAAGAGCGTCTGCTAAAATGAAATTTGGGATACTCTTAACTGGTTTGTCGAACGCTGGTCTGTCGTTCCAGGTGGTCCGGGAGTCCACGACCCGTGCGAGAGGGAACCAACCGACAGCCTGTCCGCCCTCACAGCCCGACACGCGGAGGGAATCACACACAGCGCGCAGGTTCGAACGCCCCGCCGCCCTTTACACTCTGAGCCGGTCACCTATGGGTCGTACGTAAACATCGGTGCCTCTCATGTACCTCACGATAGACCTGCACCAAGTTTGACCTACACCAGGAACAGGAAGGACGATTCTCACTAGCTCACCCTCCTCCCTCTCTCCCTCTCTCCCTCTCTCCCTCTTTCCCTCTCTCCATCTCTCCCTCTCCCTCTCTCCCTCTCTCTCTCTTTCTCACCCTCTTCACTTTCTCTCTCCCTCACCCTCCTCTCTCTCTCTTTTCCTCACCCTCCTCCCTCACTCTCTGTCTCCCTCACCCTCCTCCCTCCCTCTCTCTCTCTTGCTCTCTCCCTCACCCTCCTCCTTCTCACTCTCTCTCGCCCATTGAGTGGAAGCGGAGAATCATTTCTCTAAAGCTCCAGAGGCCTGGGATCAGACCGGGGGCTATATTTAGACGGCGAGGCTGGGCGCTGCAGCAGCACCTCAGCCGCGACCTCTGCTCCGCAGCCCCTGGGGAGCTGAAGGAGACCAGAGGAGGAAAGGCATAATTTAATCGCTAATGAGCGTGGGAAGCTCGACCCCCCCCCCCCCCACCCCGTACCTGCCCTTCCCGAATCCCACTTCCATCTCCTCTGCCCACCCCCACCCACCCCCCTCCGTCCCAGAAGCCCCGCGCTGTTGCTGCTTCCATGAAAAGCCAGATTGAGCCCCAGGGAAGACTGCTGCGTGCGCACACACCTAGATGAAATAGCAGTAAACGTGTCAGGGAATCCACGTTTGCTTATCCGAAAGCCGTTTCTCTCCGCCTCTGAAGCGGCCCTAATTACCGCCCTCTCTCCGAAGAGGAGCTGGGGGGGGGGTTTGCAATTCCTCCTGCTCGGGTCTATTGATTGCCTTTCGGGGGGGGGGGGGGAGGCATCTTGTAACTGGGTTGAGGGAGTGGGGGGGGGGTGGCGGGGGGCGGGGGGGGCGGCGGGCTTCAGATGAAAGGGGGATCTCGGCCTCATTCTGTCTTCCGCGCGTGTGTTTGTGTGCGTTGCTTTCAGCATGCGCTACGCCTCCTGGCCTTCGGACAGATCTACAAGGTCCTGAATATGGATCCTCTTCCTGCCAGCAAACCCGCACAGAGACTCTCCGAAGGTGTGTATGTGCTTGTGTGCGCGCGAGATACACACAAACATTCGCATTCTGGGAGTGGAAAAAGACAGAAAGAATGACGTATGACCGTGTGCTTGTGTGTGGAGAGACAGACGCATTCTCTCTCGTTCTGGGAGAGAAAAATAGGAAAAGAGAGTGTGTGTGAGTGTGTGAGTGTGTGTGAGTGTGTGAATGTGTGTGTGTGTGTGTGTGAGTGTGTGTGTGAGTGTGTGAGTGTGTGTGTGTGTGAGTGTGTGAGTGTGTGAGTGTGTGTGTGAGTGTGTGTGTGAGTGTGTGTGTGAGTGTGTGTGTGTGTGAGTGTGTGAGTGTGTGTGTGTGTGTGTGTGAGTGTGTGTGTACGTGCTTAACGTGTACCAGGAAGTGTCAGAATCCCCGGAGTGTCTTCAGACCCTGTCCTTGCCGTCTCTCCAGGGAGGAACCAGAAGAGACCGAGAGAACACGTCCTCTCCGACGACAGGGACGCTCCGAAGAGAGCGAGAGGTGACGCCCGCCCCCCTCCAGCTGTCACCGGGCCCCTCAGCGTCTCGTCAAAGGGCCCCGTCGGCTTATCGCCGCCCCTTGATTGCTCTCGGGTGTTAAATAACGTTTCATGTACGATAACCGCGATGAATACCTAGCGTTTTGTCACGGTTATCACCAGCGCAGCGCCGTTGGGTAGCGAATGAAAAGGGGCGCTTTCGAAATTCTCGGTCTCAGCGTCCCTCCGTGTGGTTCTGTTCTCGCAACGTGTTTTCGGTTTTGGCACCGCACGTCCGTAGGTCTTGAGATTTAGCCACATCGACATTGCCCTTCTTGCCCTATCGACATTGTATTCATTTAGCAGACACTTTTATCCAGAGCGACTTACAGCAAGTACATGGACATTCCCCCTGAGGCAAGTAGGGTGGAAGTGCCTTGCCCAAGGAAGCAACGTCATATAGCCACAGCCGGGAATCAAACTCCCAACCTTCCGATCGTGAGGCCAACGCCTTAACCCGCTGAGGCCGCCTGAGTCCCTATCTAACGAGAGGTGAGCAACAGAGAGAGAGCGGTTTCGAGAGCGTTCTAACGCAGCGGCTCGATTTCGAAAGCGCCGAGCCATCGCCTCTCCTCGCCCCCTCGCTCGCCCCCCCCCCCCCCCCGCCACCTTCGCTCGCCACCCCCCGCTCTTGTCCAGGGCAAGGGCGAACGGGTCGCAGTAATTAAACGCCCCTCTGCCTGCCGGCACCAATCCTGCGAGGCTTTCATCTCCTCGCAGTTCAAAGCAGGTGACTGAGGGGCGGGAGGGGGGGCGGGGGGGGGGGGGCGGGGGGGGGGGGGGGGGGCAAGGTCAAATTAATACTCCCCTCTGGGCAGACGGACTCACACGCACACGTACGCACACTGACTATCTAGCCTCCCTACTTACATTATCACTGTCTATATATAATTACAGTCTTTCTTACTGTATTTTACACCCTCTCGTCTTGGGAGAGGCTATCGGAGGAGCTAGTATAGCTCAAGCAAAACAACAAGTCAAGCGTGCACTAATGGCCCTGTTAGCCAAGCATCGCTACAGGTCTTCACAGAGATTCCCAGCGTCGATAACCGACCCCAAACCTCGGAGACCACGAGGGGGGAAAAGACATCCTCCTCCTCATCAGTTATCAGTTATCAGAACAGCAAACTGTGAACCCGTGCCCCACTGATCTACGACGATCCCTGCCCCCCCTTCCTCCCTCCCTCCCTCTCTCTCTCTCTCTCTCTCTCTTTCTCGCTCTCTCTCTCCCTTCTTCCCTCCCTCTCTCTCTCCGTCCCTCCCTCTCCCTACCTACCTCCCTCCCTCTCTCCCCTCTCTCCCCCTCCCTCCCTCTCTCCCTCTCTCCCCCTCCCTCCCTCTCTCCCCTCCCCCTCCAGTGCTGGACAGTAAGATGACAGACCCCACCCACCCCATGAACGCCCTGATGCGCCTGAACCAGGTCCACCCGGGGCTCCAGTACAAGCTGCTGGGCCAGTCCGGCCCCGTCCACGCCCCGGTCTTCACCATGTCCGCCGAGCTCCAGGGGGCGGTGTACGAAGCCTCCGGCGCCTCCAAGAAGATGGCCAAGCTGCAGGTGGCTCTGAAGGTAGGGGGCACGTGTGAGGGGGGGCCGGACGGTTCGGGGGGCCCTAGGGGTTTTTAGGGTTTTTGCCGGCTCGCGCCCTGCGGCGCTCGACGGTGAGAGCTACATCTATCCTCCTCTGCCTCCCGCCCCCCACACCTGCTCCCCCCACCCCCCCACCCCAGGTGTTGCAGGCGCTGGGCCACCCGGGGGCCCTCGACGGCGACCTGGACGCCCTGAGTGCCGACGAGAAGTCCGACGGCGAGGGCAAGAACGACAGGATGTCGACCACCTCCAGCACTAACTCTGTCTCCTCCTCCACCGACACGCCTGAGGTAAACAACAACAATAACAACAACGACAACAAGTAACAAACAGCGTTTGCTTGGAGTTGACGGGTAGCACCAGCACAATATTCAGGCAGACGTCCTGCTGCCCTGCTCCAGTCCCAGGCAGGGATCTGACCAGCGTTTGTGCCCGCAGCCCCGGGCACCCGGCCCCATCCTGACGGCCGGAGGGAAGAACCCGGTGATGGAGCTCAACGAGAAACGCAGGGGCCTCAAGTACGAGCTGGTCTCCGAGAGCGGCAGCAGCTACGACAAACGCTTCATCATCGAGGTGCAACAACGCACGCATACCTACACACTCTCACCCACCCACACACACCCACACCTGCACACACACAAACACCCACACACACACTTGCACAGACACACCCACACACACTTGCACATACACACCCAAACCTGCACACACAGATACACCCACACACACGTGCACACACTCTCCCACACACACACATGCACACACACACCCGCACACACATACACCCACACATACAACCACACACACGCGCACACTCACCCACACACATACACACACACCTGCACAAACATACACACGCGCGCGCGCGCGCACACACTCACCCACACACACACGCGCGCACATATCCACACTTGCGCACACACATACACGCACACACACTCAGCTGTCCCCTCCGAATCGACCTAGCCTAGAGTGATTCCCTGAGTTAATGATCTTCCTCCCTCTCTCTCTCCTCTTCCTCTCCCTCCTCTCTGTCCTCCCCCTCCTCCTCCTCCTCTTCCTGCGTGTCAGGTGGAGGTTGACAAGCAGAAGTTCCGAGGCACGGGGCCCAATAAGAAGGTGGCGAAGGCTAGCGCGGCGCTGGCCGCCCTGAAGAACCTCTTCTCAGGCTCCAAAGCTCCCAGCGGCAAGAAGAAGAAGCCCAACCCCCCGGTGAGTGTCAGCCGCACCCACCCACCGCCTTTCCTGGTGAACGTCCATGTAGATGGGGGGTCAGATGGCTCGGCAGGTTAAGGCATTGGCCTCATGATCGGAAGGTTGTGAGATGGAACCCCGGCTGTGGCTATGCGATGTTGTGTCCTTGGGCAAGGCACTTCACCCTACTTGCCTCAGGCAAGGCACGCTGTGTGTGTTTTATGGTTTGTGTGTGTGTTCTGATGTGTGTGTGTGTGTCCTGGTATGTATGTGTGTTCTGATGTGTGTGTGTGTGTCCTGGTGTGTATGTGTGTATGTGTGTTCTGATGTGTGTGTGTGTGTGTCCTGGTGTGTATGTGTGTATGTGTGTTCTGATGTGTGTGTGTGTGTCCTGGTGTGTGCGCGTGCATGCGTACGTGTGTGTGCGTGCCTGTTCTGGTGTGTGTGTGTATAGATGAAGAGGCCGGCCCCGGCCGTGGTAACACTCCCAGCTCACGTCAGTAGACCAAGAGGGCTGCCTGTCATACCCAGAGCTCCATTCATCAACGCACACCCCACCCATGGATACCTAACACCAGGTACAGTGTGTGTGTGTGTGTGTGTGTGTGTGCATGTTCAAATATTCTATTGATGATAACAACAAGGGAGTCCGATGGCTCAGCGGGTTAAGGTGTTGGCCTTGAGATCGGAAGGTTGTGAGTTCGAACCCCGGCTGTGTCTATGTGATGTTGTGTCCTTGGGCAAGGCACTTCACCCTACTTGCCTCGGGGGGGAATGACCCTGCACTTCATGTAAGTCGCTTTGGATAAAAACGTCTGTTAAACGAGGTATTATTATAACACTTTGCCTGTGTCTCCTTATAGGTTTTGGAGCACCCTATGGTTACGGTCCAGCAGCCCCCCTCCCTAGCTACGGTAAGCCCAGAGGGACACTTCATACCTGGAAACAGCATCTGCTCTCATACATCCCCTCAGTACAGTGAACCCTCGTTTTTCACGGGGGTTACGTTCCAAAAAGAACCTGTGATAAGCGAAGTGAAGTAACCCCCCCCCCCCCAAAAAAAGACAATTATTATACAATTAAATACTCTATTATATATTAAAACCAAAGAACAAACCCTTTTTACAGGCCCAAGCATTTGTTTAACAAATAAAAGCACTTATCCTGTAAACCGCAACTTTATTGATGCACAGGTTTGTGTTGGAGAGACTGTTTAGCCAATCAGAATGCAGAACACAATGCACGAGGCAAATCCGTGAAGTAGCGAAACCGTGAAAAGTGAACCGTGATATAGCGAGGGTTCACTGTACCCGCTTCCACTTGATTCTGCCTTTGTGTTCCCCCGTCGTTACACCTCCACGTTGTCGCTGGACTCAACACCATCCCATCTGTTTGTATCATTTTTTCTTTGTAGGTTTCACTCCCAGAATGCCCCAAGTCATAGTTCCCGTCATGCGATTCCCCCAACCTTACCCCATCTCCCACCTGTACCCCTACTAAGACCGCCCCGCACTCCTCCACCCTCCATGCCTTTCTGCTCGGAAGATTCTAGATTGTTTTTTGGCCTTCTAAAGGAGTCTTGCGGATGTGGTTGGTTATGTTCCTTTGTTTTTCATGTCTTGTATGACGTTATGATTTTTCCACACAAAACCTTGTTGTGTTTTTTCTTTTCTGAAAAGTTCGATTGAATGTTTTGCGCATTTTGATTCTGGATATTGATTGTCCATGACTGTTGAAAGTAGAACCTTTTATGGGTTACAAGCTCTATTTTGTGAGAGATATTTTATTTTGGAACTCTGTTAAGAGTTAAGATATTGCATTTGATAAAAAAATATATAATAAAAGTAAACGTGTCAAGGTTTGACTAGTTATTGATCTTCCAGTAGGCTTGAACTCTGGAACACTATCTAGATCACTTCCTGTCTTGGATTCACCCAATCAGAACTCATCGATCATCAAAACGAACGTTCGCTTTTGTTCAAAATGGTCTCTAACGATGACTGCTGTGGGCTTTAACTAGTCTTGTCTCTGGTTGTCTCTCCTCAGGGGGTCTGTACTTTGACAGTGCCTTCTACCAGGCCCAGGCCCTTGCGCCCCCTCTCATCCTTCACCTGGGCCCCCAGGATCTCTTCTGACCCTTGCAGATAGGGAGAGGGGCCGGACTGTGACCCTGGCCACGCCCCTTTGGCCTCCCCTCTCTCTCGCTCGCTTTTTTTCTCTTGCATCTGTTTCGGTTTCTTCCTCACCCTCTGCCTCTCCCCGCCTCTTCGCCTCAGTTGTTTTCGCTTCCATGTCCTCCCTTCTTTCGGTCTTTTTTTCTCCCCCCCTTGCCGTTATTTTCCTCTCCCTTTCCGTCTCTCCGTCCTTTTTATACTCTTGCCTCGGTTCATTTGGTTCCCAGCTCCCCACTCGTTATTTCCCTCTTTCTGTCTCTCTCTCTGTTTCTGTAACCTTGACTCAACTGTCATGGACGACCTGGGCGTCTTCTGAGGAACAAGCAATACAAACTTTGACCGAAAGGAACGTTCTTCCTCTTGAGTTACACTCCCGGTCTGACTGGACAGGGAACCGCAGGCCTGCCTCAGCGAATGAAAATGAGATCGACGTTCGAGGATTACGAATGTGATTCGTGTGCGAGACTCGATAATATATCAGAATAACGTACGATAAGTATACTGTACCGTACTGTATCGTTTGAATTGACACTGTACCTCCCGAATGTGGAAATGCCCCTCATGAATGGAATACAAGAGCAGATATATCTATTCCGACGTGAGGTGAAAAAGGATAGTTGACGCGTATTTCCGAGCGAAAGCGAGAAGGATTCACGGCCCCCGTCGTCGTATTTTTAAAGATGAACAAACCGGTCGTATCGGCATCCATTCCGGTCCTGCTTCACACATGACCCTGTGACCCCCTGATTCCTGGCAGACGCTGTAACCCTCCCACGCTGTAGATCAGTGGTTCTCAACCCTGGTCCTCAGAACCCACTGTCCTGCATGTTTTAGATGTTTCCCTGCTCCAACACACCCGAATCAAATGAATGAGTCATTATGAAGCTCAGCAGAAGCCTGATAATGACAATTCATTTGAATCAGGTGTGTTGGAAGAGGGAAACATCTAGAACATGCAGGACAGTGGGTTCTGAGGACCAGGGTTGAGAACCACTGCTGTAGATAACGTTGTGTCGTGTTGTGTGTAGTGCGCGTGTTCCTGTGTTGCACCGCGATCGGATAGAAAGCACATTCCTCCTGCGTTTGGACCGGAAAGCACAAGTGTCGCGAGCAATATTCAACTCAGGGAAGAACTCGCTGTCAATCTCCGTCGAGGAAACGGGCTTCTTACGTCAACGTTCATCCTGCTGTACACACACACACACACATATATTTATACACAGGTCACTGAAAAAGGCACAACAACATTTGATTGTTTCCCCTTCAGTATTTATACAGCTCATTTGCCACTCACCCTCGCTAACAAGGAAATCACCGTATTTACCTATAGATCGAGCAATTTTTGATGCTGAATGTGCTTCGTAGAATGTATAACCAAAGCTTCACACAGAAAAACATCTTCCCATTGTGTATAAACGTGCAAAATGTACAGTAGAATCCTGTTTTTGTGCGTGCGTGTGTTCTTGGAAATGGATCGGAGGGTGGGAGGATATTTCTTGTGGAGGAAACTTCTGTTTAACTCGTGTGTAAGAACTGAACCTCCTGTAACCCCTGAGGGACTCCGAAATAATGCTAACCTGGTATTAACGTGTATGGAATAAAACTATGAAGATGAACCCAAATTGAGGGTTTTAGCGGTTACTTCTTAATCTACCTGAATTTCCCTCGTCTAGACCAGAATGTCGGCGTAAATGCAATTTTTTTGGTCAGTCTGTTGTCTTACGAACATCTTTTTTGTGTGTGTGTGGAATAAATGAGCTGGACGCACAACAATTCTAGTTAAGAATTTCCATGGTTTTTCATCATTGAATTCTGTCATTTGGGGATTACGGAGAGACCTGGGATTATGGAGGGACAGGGGGTTCTAGCGAGTAACTCGCACAGCAAAATATAAGCAGCTGCGACCCCCCCCCCCCCCCACCCCCCCTCACTTGACTTAAACCACACACCCATCTCTTTGCCGTCCTGTCCTGATGTTGACCCGGAATGGAGCTCGGTCGCATCTGAACCTAATGGTTTTTACGAGCGACTCACTGACACAGGATGAACTCCTGTGAAACCTGCCCCCCCCCCCCCCCCCCCCACACACACACACACACACACACCTACAGACAGACTGCAATCCCATCAGCCCCTGCGGATATTTTTAGAGGTGAGAGCCAAGCGGGTGAGTATTAGATTACGCAACTCTGGCGCATGTCTGTCTTGCTGTTTGACCGCAGCCCTGGCGGACTGATCATTCCAGCAGGTTCGCTACGAGTCTGACTCTGTAAAACGGATCCGCTTCGCGCACCTCGTTTAACGAGAGGCCGCGCCACAACATGGCGGTGGCGGTCGTTCTCTGGAAACTTCCGATCGCCGGAGAAGACGTTTTATTGGACGACAAGCCCACTTTGTTTTACAGTCAGTGCTTAAAACGTATCGACTATAGAAGAATAAGACGTACCTTCTTAAAGTTTAAGTAATTTCATGTTCAGTATGGATGCCAAATGGCACAAGGACTGTAGAGGTCAATTTGTCAGCAAAGATGACCCATGCGTGACATTTGTATTTAGCAGACGCTCTTAAACTTAGCAATTTAAAGCAAGTACAGGGACATTCCCCCCTGAGGCAAGTAGGGTGAAGTACCTTGCCCAAGAACACAATGTCATGTTGACACAGCCAGGAATCAAACTCGCAAGCTTCCGATCACTAGCCCATTGCCTTAACCACTGAGCCACATGACTCCCTGACATATTAATGTACTCTGTCTGACCTGCTATCAGACTTGTACATCCTGGATCAAATCATTCATTTGTGTAGCCCTTTTTACAAGCAACGTCACAGAGGGCTTCACGTATGCCCATAGAACTGCCCCTCAACCAACAAAACTGCTCGTGGAAGACAAGGAAAAACATACAGAAGAAATCGCTAGAGGAGAAATATTATTAGAATAATTAATAGAATATTGAGGAAAGCTTGGGGGCAGCAATTCAGTGAGGGATCCCCTCTTCCAGAGACGGTTGGTGAGAGAGAGGAACGGAACACAGGCTAGTCATTTTCTGCTAAAACCCCGTGTATCCTGTAAATCCTGAAACACAACACTGTATATTCTGCAAGAGCAATACTTGTATCATTGTAATTGTATAGCCTGTACATCATAATTTATCCTAGCCTCTACCCCCCCCCCCCCCCCCCCCTTGTGTGGATTCACTTACCTATTTTACCCCCACTCCTTTATCCCTGTGTGCACTATTCTTATATTTTACCTCACACCCTTACCCCTGTGTGCTATTGCGAGACTGCAAAGCTATTGCTGTAAATGAGTTTCCCTCTAGGAGATTAATAAAGTATTCTGAATCTGAATACAGCTAGAGAGAGTTCATTGGTGGTTGAAACTTCAAAATCCACTGCTCAACTTGGGATGATGGAAGACTTCCTCTGGGGAAATAAACTCTCCAAGACACTTAGAACAGAATGCTTAGCTAGTAACGGATGACGTTATCAGTGTAAACACAGTTGAAGACCAAATGTATGTATATGTTGTGATGTGTATGTGCACGTTGTGCATCGTTGTAGTGTTAACGTTGTGTTTTTACTGTTTTGACTTTTTTACATTAGCACATTTGGTACATAATATTACATAATAGAATATGTGGAAGTACTTCACAGTTTGTACTTGTGTAGGGCAAGAAGATAAACAGGGTTTGGAAAGAAAAAAATGCTTTTACAGTGGAAAAAAAACAACAGGCCAAGCCTAAAAATAAAAGTGCAACGTGAACTCTACAAGAGTAAAGTAACTTTTGTAGCCTTTTCAGAATTATTGCCTTTCCAGGAAAAATCTGCAAGCAATGCTTTCTCCCAAAGCCTGGTCCTCCACTGTTAAATCCTGTGATGGCTGTTTTCCTGGTAAACAGGGAACTATCTTGGCACGGCTTTTTCTCAGAAAGCGCCCAAGACCCCCATAAGCTCCGTGTAGCAGCAGGGCCCCCTTGTGGCGTCTTTGGGAGGTTGCAAACAAGCTGCCGTGGCTTCAGTATTTATTCTTCATTTATTAGTTGCGTGACCAGTCAAGGCCTGAAATCTTTTTTGACTTCAGTGCAAGTTGGACTAACCAATGCAAGAAGACTAACCCTTCTGCAGTGGCTCCCTGCCGCATTGGCTTTCAAACGGAACACCTCAATATCGGAGGTGGATGTGATCCTGTGACTAACATCAATCAATAAAGAGTTTTAATATGTTGTCAACCAAACAACGCGTCCCATCCTGCAAAGTCTATTGCTGTCTTTCTCCATTGCCGGTGGAGATGTTGCGTTCGACAGGTAACCATGGATACATTCCCAAAAAGAAAGGTTTCAGAAGAAAATAGATAGTTTAGTTCTGCTTTCACTGTCGACGATGCTGACTTACATGTGGGCTACACTGTGCTTGATATGCGACGATAAAAAAAAAAAAAAAAAAAAGACATTTCCAGAACAAACAAGCAGGTTTTGCTGAAAAGTAGTGTAGTAACTACTGCTGCTAGTTATATGGCAGTTAGTTTATGGTTGTTCTTTGTAATTTATTCACATTTATTCATTTAGAAGACGCTTTTAACAGGCATAACCAACAACAAAATATGTTTTCTTGTCTCTTTTATTCTATATAGCTCATTAAAGTTGATGATTAAATTTTTTCACGCAATTTAACAAAATATATACATATCTAAACATATATTTTCTTGAAAATATCGTTTATTTTATTATATTATTAAATTAACTTCAAATTTAATGACCCCTGACCTAGAAAGCTTAATGACCTCTGACCTAGAAAGCTTCCATACTATGACATCATAATAGCAGCAAGTTATGGATTGAGAAGTTGCTGAAGGTAAATCATTTATGAAGAAACATTTGAGGAAAGCACAAGTAACCACTTACTTCAACTGGCTTTACCACAACTATCAACTATGGCTGAAGGCGAGCAGCATCACTGGACAGGTGACAATTATGAGCTTGAACTCTCCAAGTTCCTCCTCTCCCAGGAAAACATGGCCCTCAGGTCCGAGATGAAGAGGTACGAACTGTAACACACACATACACGCACTCAGGCTAGTAATCAGAAGGTTGCGAGTTTGAATCCTGGCCGTACCAACATGATGTTGTGCTTTGGCCAAGGCACTTCACCTTCCTTGCCTCAGGGGAATGTCCCTGTACTAAATGTAAACATTCATAACAGTTTTGTGTTTGGACTTTTTAAGTCTCAGGCAGGCATTGAATGAGGCAACAAAACTGATCGACGACCTGGAAGAAATCTGTCGTGTTTCTGTCGCGATGGACGTCCCCACCTGCACCTGCACCGAGAGGAACAATCTCAGAGAGCTGGTGAGTGTGTAAGTTCAGGAGCACATAAGATGCACTTTTGCATAGCACAGGTATCAGGCCCTAAAGGTATCTCATCATCAACTTTTCGCACACGCACAAACACATTCACACACATTTATTGTAAATATACATATATCATTTTTTATATTTAAAAATGAAAAATATTAATGATTGGCATTTGACTCTCAGAAACTGGAGGAGAAGCACCGACAGGACTTGCATGAGGTAGGATCTTTCTCCGTATGTAATATCAGACAGAGTTTCTGGAAGAACTTTCCTGCTCTGGCATAGTCCTGCTTGTGGTTTTCTACTCTGTGTTATTACAGGGTTAGACATCTGTTTCTGTTTCATTTGTAGAAAGTGACGACCATCAAACGTTTGGAAAGTTTGACCGAAGAGCACCTCGCCACAATAGAGGTATAGTAGAATGCCTTAATTTATTCCTTTTCTTTCTCATTGACATTATGACAACAGTGTTGGCGCTTTCATTCTTGACCTTGAGTGTGTGTTCAGGAGCTGAGGACCGAGAATAAACGTCTTGAGGTCCAGCTATGGAAGGCGCTGGTGTAAGTGTGCACAACACCACATCTGACTCACATCACCTGCCCACTTTCTTACCACATCTCCATGCCGCTGCTAAATGAATCTGAATCTGATGGACAGGTTTGGTGGACCCCATGTAGACGGACCAATGGCCGAGGAACAGCTGCCTCACTCAAACGTAAGTGAAACCCTTTGTGATGATCCTCTGCCTCTCTCCACCTTCCTGTGGCAGTGAGCAGTACTGCAAAGAGCTTTTTGTTTAGCCAATTGATCACATGTCCTTGCCCTCATACAACCATGGTGTGCATACCCTGAAAGCTTAGAGTATTCCCTACCTTAAAGATTAGCTTCCTTATCTCAGCAGCTGTTGGTTCCGGAAAACTTTTCTGAGAAGTCTGGTTATCCTGTAGGTTGAGTTTTCTGATGTGGAGAAGGAAAAGGAGGAAAAGGAGGAAAAGGAGGAAGAGGAGGAAGAGGAGGAAGAGGAGGAGATAAAGCAGGAGGTCCAGACCAAAAGGTGCATTACCACTTCAGTGTAGAGAGAAAGGGTGGGAGTTTATACAGTCCACAACTCCAGCAAGAGATGGAGTCCAAACTCCTGGATCACTTCCCCTGTTGTCCTGTCTGTCTTCAGAGGACACACCCACGTTACAACCATCTAAACCATGTTCTCAGTTGTTTTCCACTGTACCTCTTATCTTCCTGCTCCCGCTCTCCCTCACTTCCTTTGTCTCTGTCTTCAGCTGGTGGCGTCGGCAGATCAACAAGGTGGCCAAGGGCATGGGCACCTTCCGCCAGCACTTCAGATGCTGCCTGGGGACCCGCAAGAGGCGTGTGGTCTAGCCTTCGAACATGGCGCTTGTGTATGTCACTGTGTCTGTGTCACTTCCCCTCTCCCAGCTCTCCTCACCACGCTCCTCACCGATCTCCTCACCTCCCCCCCCACACCACCACCACCACCCTCCTTTACATCCCAGAAATAAACTTTCCTAAAATTCAAAGGGCAATGTCTTTTCACATTTGTTTGAAAGTGCAAAAAGGCATGTGTATGAAAAACAAAAAATTGAAATACGCAGTACGAAATACGCACTTTATACCAGTTACTATCACATTGTTATACTGTTATTAAGTTGTTGTTACACTTTATACCATTGATTACTACATTGTTCTTTTTTTCTTGAAAGCACCCATGACATGCATAAGAACTTAGATGTCAAAAATGTTGGCCCAGCTCCCCATATTGTGGTACACCTTCTGGGCCTACTCCGAGCTGGTCTGACCACGAGCCTAACCGTAAATGTAAAGAGTTTCCCCTCAGGGATTAATAAAGTAATCTGAATCTGATTTATATGGTGAAAGTAAAGATGCAGCTAAACATTGTGTGATTTTATTCTTGGCTACCTTTTCCAGTAAACATATAATTTATAGCTGAGATGACACCAGTTTGGCAAAGATGTGACACGGGTAACTGTTAAAAACACACCTGATAGCAATAAGTGTAATTACAGACTGAAGCATGCCCTATATAAAATGCTGGTGTCACTACCTGCGACAACTAATTCATAATGGTTTTCGGTCTGGCATGCTTATAACCGCGCTCAAGAGCGCAACTAAGCATGTTTGTGCGGATTAAATTACATTTTAAACGATAACCTGTGTACGCAACGCTTTATAAAACGGAGGGCAGTAGATATGCGTTTATTAAAATATGCGCCTATGTGTGTACACACAGCCTCAGTCAGCTTTGCTCTTGGGCTTTCCCCCTCTACATATATATATATATAAAACATAAAATAACGCTAAAAGACATTTCCAGAACAAACAAGCAGGTTTTGCTGAGAAGAAGTGTAGTAACTACTGCTGCTAGTTATATGGTTGTTCTTTATAATATATTTACATTTATTAATTTAGCAGACGCTTTTAACAGGCATAACCAACAACAAAATATATTTTATTTTATACTTTTATTCTATATATCTCATTAAAGCTGACGAATCAATTTTTTCCACGCAATTTTCCACACTAAACCACTTTTTATTGTATCAACATAGTTAAACATAGTTCATATGGCTGAAGGTGAGCAGCAGTACTGGAAAGGTGAAAATTACCTTTAATTTTACATTACCACTTCAGTGTAGAGGAGAAAGGGTGGGAGTTTATACGGTCCACAACTCCAGCAAGAGATGGAGTCCAAACTCCTGATTCTCTTCCCCTGTTGTCCTGTCTGTCTCCCTCACTTCCTTTGTCTCTGTGTCCAGCTGGTGGCGTCGGCTGGTCAAGAGCATGAGCACCTTCCGCCTGCACTTCCTGCACAAATGCTGGTTCGGGATGAAGACCCACAAGATAACTGTGGTCCAGCCTGTGAACAGCAAGATGGACATTGGCATGGGGCTTGTGTCTGTGGACATGCTGCCTGCATCTTCAGGCATGCCCGAAGTGTATGTTTAAGTCTTTACTTCCCCTCTCCCGGCTGTCCCCTCACCGCTCTCCTCACCACTGTTTCGCCTGTGTTCTGCTCCTCTCTTTCACCAACCCTCTCTGAATTGCTTCTCCCAAGCTTGCATTTTTTCTCCCTTGTGAGTTTTCCTGGGAGTTTTTCCTTGACTTCCATGAGGGTTTCGGTTGGTTGAGGGGCAGGTCTATGGACATATGTGAAGGCCTCTCTGACATTGCTTGTGAATGTGTAAAGGGCTTTACAAATAAATGTTGATTTGATTTAATGCCAGCGGATCTGAAGTCTAATACGGCGTGATTGAAGAATCCAAATTTCCGCTAAATGACTCACAAAGTTCGGTTTCCAATAACGACCTCTTACAATGAAATGCAGACCACGACACAACTGTAAATGTTTTTTTCTTCTTCAGTATTCTTTCTTCATTTTGTCGTCTGTGGGCGACCAAGAACGAGGCTTGCTGAGGGCTCAGGTGATGCAGGCTATAATAACATCAAATATCATATTAACAAGCTGTTCTATGTGAGATGACAGCAAATCAAAGATTCCTGTGCTTGCGGGTCCGAGTAATGAATTAGCGCCTTTTGGAGAGGTTGTTGGTCGTGTGTTATGTGTGTGTAGACAATGTGTGTTTGTGTCGTTTGGGGTAAAATGCCTTAAAACAGAGAACAACACACAAAATGAAAGTGGAACTCCACGCAGAAGAAGGATATGTGACTAGGTTAAATTATACTTTATAAGACAAAAATAAATGTAAAAAAATTATATATATATATAAAACTAGATTTGAGGCTACAACCACAAAGCGTTGGCGTGCAAATTCGTCAGCCACGACCTGTGTCAAACTGGAGCCATCATGCAATATTCATATGGGACTGGAGGCAGTCGAACACATTAGACGTAGCCCCTCTGCCGCAGCCCCCCTCTCCGCTGAGAACCTCACGCACTCGCTCATTTATTCAGGCACCCCGGAACACATGCTGTGCCATCAACTCTGCCGCGCAGGCTCGCAGCACGGGGGGGGGGGGGGGGGGGGTGACGGGGTTGAGCGGGGGGACGGGGGGGCGGAAGGGGGGGGGACGGGGGACGTGTGTGCACGTGCTCCTGAACCCGAAAACCGACACGCAGTCGGATGATTTTTTGACGGGTAGCTGCACTGCAGAAGTTGATCGCGGGATGTGATTTTGGGTGTGTGTGGGTGGGAAGTGAGGGGGTGGGTGGGGGGGGGGGGGGGCCGGTCCGGTCACCAATGGGATCGTGTTGTCTTCTCGCGCACGTTGCTTCTCCCACATGGTCTACCGTTCGCTTTAATTTCTCACCGGTCCACGAGCGCCGGCAACAGTCTGCATGAGCAGGGACGTCTTAATCAGAATCCGTTTTAATCGCCAGGCAAGATACACAAACAGGAATTTACTGTGGCAGGAAAGAGCAAACACAGACTATATATTAGAACATAAGATAAAGTAAAATAAAAAATGAAACTAAAATGCAACAAAAAGAGGGCACTAGCTGTACAGATGGAGGGCGTATAACCATAGTACGAGTAATACCGCCGTCTCAGACATAAGTCATGGTAAACACAGTCTACAACTAAAACGACTAAAAAAGAGATACGGTAGGAACTTCATCCAGGAGACGCCTTCTTCTTCCCCCTCCTCCTCCCCCGTTTTTTTGCCTCAGCAGTCGCTCCAGCCCGGC
Source organism: Protosalanx chinensis (assembly GCA_030340685.1). Lineage (NCBI taxonomy): Eukaryota > Metazoa > Chordata > Actinopteri > Osmeriformes > Salangidae > Protosalanx > Protosalanx chinensis. The sequence continues at coordinate 6,345,738 of CM059337.1, forward strand.
CCCACGTTTAAACCGACAGCGATGTGACGGAGAACATTCCGGAACGAACGTCCCTGCGTCGTTCCCCCGTCGGCAGATGTGAGCCCATCAGTGATGTAACGATTACGGAATGTTTCAGGTCTCGCCCGCCCACGCCCCCCCCAGGCTTCTCCCATACACAGATTACGATCCATAAATCCTATTCAATGATTAATTACCTGCGTCTCCATAATTGATGCTCTGTTTACGGGGACCCAGAGAAGACTCTCTGAATAATAGATTGAGGTTGGCTAGTAGAACAGGGTTTCTTCTCTTTTCTTCCACTGAAGTCTGACGAAGACAGGAAAGGAGGTGTGGGAAGTGAGATAGAGACAGGAAGGCGAACGTGGAGTCAAGGTGCTCGGTTGCTTGTAAGTAGGGAGTCGGGTGGCTGGTTCAAAGCCCAGGCTGTGCCAACATGTTGTGTCCTTGGGTAAGGCACACCTTTACTTGCCTCAGAGGGGTATTGTCCCTGTACTTGCTGTAAGTTGCTCTGGATAAGAGCATCTGCTAAATGTAAAATACTCCTTTACTACAATACTCCAAAGATTTTCTTTGACTCAATGTTAATTTTAACAGCTCTGAGGTAATTTCCCTCTCAACCCATGACAGTTTGGCTTCTGGAGGTAGCTGTCATGGTTGACTTCTGAAAAATATCTCCAAATGATTCTAGCTGCTGAGAATTCGACCCGGCTTGTTGACAGAAGGTGCAGGGAATCATTTTATGACAGGGATATTCTTACACTCGTACATGGAAGTCATCAAAGATGCATACAACCTGATAAACCTTGTATTGTACATGTGATATGAGCAGTGTGCTATTTAGACTGCGAAGGGGAGATGAGGTTATGACGTTGATAACTCCTGTATAGTACACACACACACTCATTTACTCTACTCTACTGCACATTATGTCTTAGACAGCCAGACGCTTTGTCCTTGAGGATATCTCAACACTAGGTAATGGGGCACACCAAACAATAACCAAACAATGTTTACTTCCCAAAGCTATCTCTCTCTCTCTTTCTCTCTCTCTCTCCCTCTCTGCCTCCTTATTTGCTTATCTTTCCATCTCAATCTATTGGTCTCTCTTCCTTTTTCCTTTCTCTCATTCCCTTTCTCTATCTTTTCCTTTAACGAGATACCTTTTTATTTCTCTACTCCTCCCCCACCCCCCCCACCCCATCTCTCTCTCCGTCGTCTGAGACCAGAGAAAGGCACCGTGAAGGAACGTCCCACGAAGAATGGAAGGAAGAGAGGGTCACAAAGAGCGGCCTGTGAGGAGGGAAACTGAGGAATTCCAGTTCGCTATATCGGAGGTTCCCACAGCCAGGCCTAGTGTGTCCGGGTCCTCAGCCAGCCAGCCAGTCAGCAAATCAGTCCGCCAGTGTTCCTCAGCCCTTGATAATTATCAGTGTTTATTTTCTTTCTATTTCTGGCAGCAGGTTATCTGGGCCTGACTCACACATACTGGTACTAACACACACTGGTACTAACACACACTGGTACTAACACACACTGGTACTAACACACACTGGTACTAACACACACTGGTACTAACACACACTGGTACTAACACACTGGTCCTAACACACACTGGTACTAACACACACTGGTCCTAACACACTGGTACTAACACACACTGGTACTAACACACACTGGTCCTAACACACACTGGTACTAACACACACTGGTACTAACACACATTGGTACTAACACACTGGTCCTAACACACACTGGTACTAACACACGCTGGTACTAACACACACTGGTACTAACACACACTGGTACTAACACACATTGGTACTAACACACTGGTCCTAACACACACTGGTACTAACACACACTGGTACTAACACACTGGTCCTAACACACACTGGTACTAACACACACTGGTCCTAACACACGCTGGTACTAACACACACTGGTACGAACACACACTGGTACTGACACACACTGGTACTAACACACACTGGTACTAACACACACTGGTACTAACACACACTGGTACTAACACACACTGGTACTAACACACTGGTCCTAACACACACTGGTACTAACACACGCTGGTACTCACACACACTGGTACTAACACACACTGGTCCTAACACACACTGGTACTAACACACACTGGTACTAACACACTGGTCCTAACACACACTGGTACTAACACACACTGGTCCTAACACACGCTGGTACTAACACACACTGGTCCTAACACACACTGGTACTAACACACACTGGTCCTAACACACACTGGTACTAACACACACTGGTACTAACACACACTGGTACTAACACACACTGGTACTCACACACACTGGTCCTAACACACACTGGTACTCACACACACTGGTACTAACACACACTGGTACTAACACACACTGGTACTAACACACACTGGTCCTAACACACACTGGTCCTAACACACACTGGTACTAACACACACTGGTCCTAACACACACTGGTACTGACACACACTGGTCCTAACACACACTGGTCCTAACACACACTGGTACTAACACACACTGGTCCTAACACACACTGGTACTGACACACACTGGTACTAACACACACTGGTCCTAACACACACTGGTACTAACACACACTGGTACTAACACACACTGGTACTAACACACACTGGTACTAACACCCACTGGTCCTAATACACACCGGTTCCTAACACACATAATGGTCCTAACACACGCACACACACACACACACACACGGAGGCTGCTCCCAGCCATGGTTGGACCACCACCTTCACGTTTCCACTGACAACGGACACGTTGGTTTAACCTTGAAAGGGTGTGCAGTTTGCATGTGTGTGGATATGTGTGTCTATGGGTAGTTGGCTTGTGTGCGTCCGTGTGTGTTTGTTGAACCGCTGCTATAAAAACATGAGGGAGGTGTGTAAGGGAGGGCGACTCCCACTGTGAGCACAACTTAGGTAGTTTGTTTGCTTATTTAGATGAACAGTTAAGGGGAAATATACCGTTTGACTACAACATACATCTGCGTGGCTTATGATTGTGACCCACAAAATGGCCACCATTCTAAACAGCTCTCGTTTTCAGGGGGTCTGAATTCTGAGCACCGTAAACCTGCTTGCTGGGAATACGAACAGTCTGGGTTGGACGAATGTTGAACTTTGACACTGAACACTGGACCAGCGGCAATTTCGAACCCTCCAAATCCAATAACGCCTCGGAGACCATTAGAGGTAACATCACATTTATTTGTTCTTACAGTACAGTCGAGAAAGGTGAAGTTGGGTCAATCGGGATTCAACAGCGTCGAGCATCTTCATATCATGGTCCAGTACAAGATGTTTACGCGTTCGTTTTTTTTTTACAAGAGCATTGATTGCTTAACGAGCGTTGAATAGCACCAGAGGCATGCACGTCGTAGATCTCACTCGGTCTATTTCGGTATTCACATCGTCATGCACAGACATTCTTTACTGCTTCTAACAATCACAAACTAGCACGTTTATCCGTTGCAAACACGTTCAACATCGATGCATGTGATTAAGGAAAACGATCAAAGAAATATACCGTAAATGTGTTCTTTTCAATGCGACAGGGCAGGAAGTACACGGTAGCAGCGTCCTGCTCGGGTTTCGGCATGTAACAATATTGACATGCCAACTCGTGGGAGGGTCGTTGTCTGCTGAGCAAATATGCACCCCTGCTACAACTTCCACCCACTCCCAGCCCCCTGTTCTTAAACTGTGGTCCCAGTTTGGCACACTGCGGTCCGGGGTCACAATCCAAAAACAACCCCCCCCCCCCTCCGGCTCTCTTATTTTTCCCACAGGAAAAAAAAGAAAGAATTAACTTACGCTTCGACCTAACGTTTTTTCAGCCACACCAAGGCATTAAATAACCCTCTGGGAATCGTATACCATCCAGTATGATGATGCAGAGATAGTCGACTACTTAGTGGATCAAGATATCAAAGACGTTTTTTTTTTACAGTATAACCGTGCTGTCGTGAATGTCCTTCAACTAATAACTTTCTTAGAAAAGAAACTAATCGGACTGTTTGCGACAGATTCCAAGAGCGCACCCGGGGGGGGGGGGGGGGGGGGGGGGGGGGGGGGGGGGTACACAGTACTCTGTGGGGGTCGTGCAAAATCCCGAATCAACGGCCTTGTTGTGACGTTGTTCGGTTATGGAGCTGTTCGCATCGTCTCAGATGAGGCTGAGGAGAGCTCAGCAATGCTGAATAATGAATTTCAACAGACGCGTTGCATTAGTTATTTCTAAAAAGTGCGTGTCGGCGCACTATAAAGTTCCCCGTGAATCGATACAAAAATATATTGGTTCCGACCGTATGGTTTTCTAGAGTTGGTCGAGGTTTCGCGCGTGTAAACGACAACGTTTATCGATAAACATCAGCATATCAGGGTCTTCCTATCGGTATCATGCATATAAATGTCTTGTGATCTGTGAGTATCTTTCACATCAGATGCTAGATTGCAGTGAGAGAGTGAACAGTCACATGACCGCACTGAGAAAACCCCCGACCAAAAATACGTTTCCTCCCTAAGTGTGCAGCGCTTCAATCTTTGCAGGCTCCGCACATGTATTTGTAAACCATTCGCAGTGCATTCCTTATCAAATAAAATGTCACAAACTGCTAAATAAGTAAACGTCCTCAGTAGAAATCCAATGAGTTCACAGAGTTTCTCAATTTCCACCCCTGGAGGACAAATAAAGGTTTATCTAATCTAAACCTGCACAGTTTGCACAAACAACATTTTCTTCTTGACGTGAGATTGTATAAAAACTCTGAATGTGTATAGTACAGTACAGTGCATGACAAAACTTCCCCACTTAGTAAATTCTCCTTTTCATCCACCTATATTCCAACCTAGATACCGACCCATAAATAGCTCAAGAAGTTTAAGAAAACACTCCACAGCCATTTATGGCCACCATGACTAAGAAGAACCTATTTACATCAAGTATTTATACATCTTGGGACACATCTCCTGTTAGAGCTAATCAGTTCTTGCCTCCTAGCGTTCCATGAACCAGGTCTCTTCTGTGTTTCTGCAACCCAACCCGTCCACCTCAACTCAGCCCCCGCGGCCGCAGCAGAACCCCATCCCAGCCTCAGGAGAACCTGGGATCCAGACGGAGAGAGAATGACTCAACTGTTTCAAAGTCCAAATCTCTTTATCTGGTCGAAAAATCTCCCCTGAGAGGAATTATTGCTCAACATGACGCTATAGCTATCGAGATCGATGGGGATGTTTCCCTCAGATTCCGTGGCTTGCGATCACAAGGTCGTTTCTCAGGCACAGCCTGTCCAGGGAAAGATATACCGACAGCTAATGCTAGTTCTGAATAAATAAACTTGTTTCTTCACGCATGTAAGACCAGCCAATTGGATAAGCCTTTGTGCCTGTGGGCATGCAGTCGTCCGACTTGGAAAATACAAACAAAGTGCCTACATCAACGTTCTCCTGCGGAACTCAACACTAAATAAACATGCTTTGCGCCTGCTTCCAACACCCAACTTCAAAAGCGATTCTTTTGTTATACAAGACACAGGGGTAAAATCTCTAATCTCTTGTCCCTGGGGGGGACATGGACTGACTCCAGGATATTCTGAGCTGGCCTTCAGCTCATTGTAGAACACCCCCCCCCACCCCCACGTCCCCCCCCAACCACGCTACTTCATGTAATCAAGGAAGGTACGTTAGGTGTCCCCCTTCGCCACGAGGTTCTTCTGCATCTTCGATGTCTCCGCCCCTGAGAGAACTAGGAGAACATTAGCCAAGCTTTCAGCTCAAAATGTCTTTGGTGGAGGAGAAAAATAGCTTTTTTGCACTTTAGTGGTTATGACAACTAAGCATCTTTTTAAAATATGTATTTTTTTTTTGTACATTTCATTTCAGTAGATGTTTACAAAGGCATCTGAACGATCGCCTAAGACGGTTTGTCATGTTGCTGTTCTTCGTTAGCCTGCTTCTTCCCTTTGAAACACTTCGTTGGTTTTTCCTTCACGAACACGGTCCTCGTCCCTTCGTTGCGATCCCAAACAGCCTCAGAACCTCGCCGTCGCCTTGTGGAACAATCGAGGAGAACCCTGGAGAACCTCGTTAGGTTCCTGCCTACAAACGTCCTTAAAAAAGGACAGGCAGCTTCACAGACGCCTAACGTGGGGTGGGAGGGGGGAGGGGCAGAGGGGCCTCCGCACCCAACCCTGCGGAACCCAAACCCCACCTCCTCGACGCAAGTGCAATGCTGCACGCTCCAAGGACTAACGCCTTAGAAGAAGCCAGAAACTCAACCAGCACTTGGTGGGTTGGACCTTACACCTGGCATGAAGGAACTGGCCGTTGGCTGGGGGTTTTGGGGGGTTTGCGCCCCTCCACGCAGCCCAAACAAGGGGTGCAGACCGGCCTGAACAGACCCCCCAGACCCTTCCGGAACACGCTGTTGGACAGGCTGTAGATGAGGCAGTTGCAGAAGCTGTTGCTGATGGCCAGCCAGGTGGTGAGGAAGGAGGCCACCAGGTGGCGGTAGAGGCCGGCGCTCTCCAGCAGGAAGTAGAGGATGTACGGCATCCACAGGATGTAGAAGACGCTGGTGATCCGGAACAGCACCGTGGCGTAGCGCTTGTCCGGGCATCCCTCGCCGCGCTCGCCCCGCTCGCTGCCCTCCTGCGGGCCGAAGCGGGGCGTGGCGCTGCGTGATCTCGCGGGTGTGCTGGCGGCAGATGCGGAAGATGCTCCCGTAGGTGAAGCACACGGTGAGGGCGGCCGGGGCGTACACGAGCATCACGATGAACGAGCTGAAGCCCGGGTCGGTCCGCCACGAGACGGCGCACCAGCGGAAGATGTCGCCGTGGTAGCCGGGCTTCCCCCAGCCGAAGAAGGACGGCAGGAAGACGAGGGCCGAGTAGAGCCAGATGAGGGCGATGCACACCCGCAGGCGGCAGGGCGTCACCAGGGTGGCGTAGGAGAGCGGGCGCGTGACGGCGATGTAGCGGTCCACGCTGATGCACGCCAGGGACGCCATGGAGACGCTCTTCAGCACGGAAACCAGGTAGCCGAAGAGCTTGCAGGTGAGCTCCTCATCCAATCCTCGCAGGTATCCCAGCAGGGAGAACGAAGGCACCAGGCAGCTGACGCCCACCATCAGGTCGGCGTAGGCCATGGTCTGGATGAAGTGGCTGGTGGTGTGGTGGTGGAGCAGGGGGGCGCAGTGGAAGACGAAGATCACCACCAGGTTGCCGGCGATGATGAGGACGGTGAGGAAGAGGATGACGACCACTTCGAGGACGCAGGTGTCCAGCGCGCGCGAGTAACCCGCCGCGCCGAGGAGACAGAAAGGAGAGACGCTCTCGTTCGCCCAAGACGAGGAGGAGGCGTTCATGTTTGAGCTGGCGAGAGGCCGAGAGAGGCAGGTCAGTTCGGCTTTCCTGGCATCTCCCGGGAAAATTCTGGAAAAACTGGGAAAGGACCGAGAACGGCGGTCGTAAACCGTGTTTTTTGTGTTTTTTTTTTTCTATGCCGAGCTTGCTGTTGGGGGGTAACTTATCACACTTAGGAACCTGGGCAGGACAGGACACAGAGTTTGCAGCATAAACAGTCTTCTCCCTGGTATCGATCCCACCAGAGGTCCCTGGGTCCCATACAGCAGAGCACCTGGCTGGAGAGAGACTTCAAGCAGGATGTGCTGAAACACGAAATCCTCCCGAATTCAGCCGGTCCAGCAGATTGGTAAAGCGAGCACACCGGTTAAAGCAAACGAAAGCCTCCTCTCCTCCCTAAAAACCAAACAAACGAACAAACAAAAAACTCTCAAAGGCGAATTGTCCACCGAACAAAAAGCGGTCAACCGCAGGACCGCAAAACCCTCCCAAAACGACGACAAGGGTCGTCAAACATCCAGAACTCTCTTTGGCGGTGTGAAGCGGTACGTCCCTGATAATCACACCAGCTCTCTGTGCGGCTGGAGAAAGAAGTATCCTTAACGCCGGCATCCGCTGCCAGAGAACAGGCGGAACACGCACACACACACACGCACGACCTGAGGTAATAGATCAGTCAAGAGGAGCGTCTCTCTCGAATTCCCTGTCGGTCGCAAGCTAGAGTCCGAGAGCTGCTTAAACAGAGGAGTAGACGGCTCACTACTCAGCTGTAGCAATGATGCAGAAATTGCCTCTGCCCTCTCCCTCCCCTCTTCCTCTCTCTCTCTCTCTCTCTCTCTCTCTCTCTCGCTCACGCAATTACTCTTTCTTGCTCTCCCTTCCTCTGTCTTCTCTCGCACGGTGTCTGTGTGGCTCTGTGCCTGTCTCTCTCTCTCTCCCTGGCTCTCCCTCCCTCTCTCTCTCTCTCTCTCTGGCTCTTCCTCCCTCCCTCTCTCTCTCTCTCTGGCTCTCCCTCCCTCTCTCTCTCTCTCTCTCTCTCTGTGGCTCTTCCTCCCTCCCTCTCTCTCTCTCTCTCTCTCTCTCTCTGGCTCTCCCTCCCTCTCTCTCTCTCTCTCTCTGGCTCTTCTTCCCTCCCTCTCTCTCTCTCTCTGGGTCTTCCTCCCTCCCTCTCTCTCCCTCCCTCTCTCTCTCTCTCTCTCCCTGGCTCTGTGCGTGCAGCAGCAGCCGCAACCGCCGGAGACGGGCTACTCCCCCTCATCCATCTCGGGCCAATCGGAAGGAAGAGAGGGGGGGGGCTCTTTCTCCTCGCAGACGGTACACACCCACCCACGTGCGCACACCAGTGTGTGGGAGGGGCTTCCATCACACACGGGCACGCGTGCTAACGTCCTGCCACGGTGTGAGTACTCACGTAGACACGTGCACCGCGGAACAGAAGAGATTAACTGATGCCCGAGTCCATTATACTACCAGGCAAGCCCGCGCGCACACACACACGCACACTGCCTTCGCTTGTGTTAAAAACGATGTGTCTGCAAGAAGAAACAGGAGAGAGAGGAAGACAGAGAGAGAGGGAGGAAGACAGAGAGAGAGAGAGGAAGACAGAGAGAGATAAAGACAGAGAGAGATAGATAGAGAGAAAAAGGAGAGAGAGGAAGAGAGAGAGAGAGAGAGAGAGACAGAGAGAGAGAGAGGAAGACAGAGAGAGAGAGGGAGGAAGACAGAGAGAGAGGGAGAAGACAGAGAGAGAGAGAGGAAGACAGAGAGAGAGAGAGAGGAAGAGAGGGAGAGAGAGAGGAAGACAGAGAGAGAGATAAGACAGAGAGAGAGAGGAAGACAGACAGAGAGAGGAAGACAGAGAGATAAAGACAGAGAGATAGATAGAGAAAAAAGGGAGGAGAGAGGAAGAAAGGGGGAGAAAAGAAAGAGAGAGAGAAAGGGAGAGAGAAGAGAGAGAGAGAATAGAGAGAGGGAAGGGAATGAGGACAAACAGATGGAGCGGATGTGGGGTTTGAGGGAAATAGAAAGAAAGCAAGAGAGAGGGGGGAGAGAAGGGGGGGGGACGGAGAGAGAAATAGAAAGGAGAGAAAGAGGGAGGGAGAGAGAGAGGGGGACGGGGGGAGGGAGGAGGAAGAGATAGAGAGAGGGGAGAGAGAGAAAGAGAGATAGAGGAAGAGAGGGAGAGAGAAAGAGAGAACTAGAGAGAGAGAGAGAGAGAGAGGGAGAGAAAGGGAAAACCCCTGGGAATAGCTCAGAGGTAGGCGGGGGCAGGGCTGGTTGAACCCAGGCACATTAGCATATTAGCACACACAGAGAGAGAGAGAGAGAGAGAGAGAGAGAGAGAAGAGAGAGAGAGAGAGAGAAGAGAGAGAAGAGAAGAGAGAGAGAGAAAGAGAGAGAGAGCGAGAGAGAGAGAGAGAGAGAGATGCTAACTGGCAGTCCACGAGGAGGCTGCTGGAAGCACGAGCGGCTCCCCGTGGCTCCCTTTCTCTTCCTGCTCACCTGCAGGCTCATTAAAATGCACGAGGAAACTCGGCTGCCAGATTTGGCTCCGGTCGGAAGGGAAGCACGGAAGCTTTTTCGCGTGCCCGCATACTGCAACATATACGCCACGCCGGGGGTAATAAAAGACCGATCTGGCAGGACTCGGCCGTATAAATCAGACTGGGTGACAAGCTCCTCTTACCTCACTTCCTCCACGCATGCTACATGATCCGGGTAGCATGGCGTTGTCTTAACAACGGTCTATATCCTCGGGCAGAGCAGGGAGGCTTTTGTAAGTCCCCCCCACACACACATACACTAACACACACACAAGTTATAGTGCTGTGGTGAGTTGATGGGTAGAGACAGAGCCAGCATTGAGAGTTTGCTTGTTATTCTTCGCCATGTGGTCCGTGTAGGGTGAAGGGGGGTAGGGGTGGGAAGGTGTCAGAGACCGGTGTTTACATCCTGGGTCAGGGGGTCAGCGAACGCACATCTGCCGACGTTATGGGACGGACCGGGGTCCGAGGTGTCTGGCGAAACAAGCGGAGGGTCTGTTCTTCCCCCAAACACCCACGCGCACACTCCCCCCCCCCCCCTTGCCAACGGTAACCTTGCCGTAACCCGACGTCACCAGGGAAACCGAGAAAAGGTAGCCGGGGTAAATAGCGGCGGTTGGTGGGTGGTGGAGGGCGGGTGACCTCACTTCCTCCCCTTCCTCCCGCTATCAGCAGCACAGAGCGGGTCGTGCTGCTGGGGGGGGGGGGGGGGGGGTCAGCGTTCACGGCTCACTGTACATGAGGGAAGCTGGAGGAGGGAAGGGAACGAGAGGAAAAACATATGGAGTGAATGTGGGGTTTGAGGGAAAAAGAAAGAGAGAGAGAGGGGGGGGGGAGAGAGGGGGGGAGGGAGAGAGAGAGAGGGGGAGGGAGAGAGCAAGAGAGAGGGAGAGAGTGAGGGGGGAGGGAGAGAGAGAGGAGAGGGAGAGAGAGAGGGAGGGAGCGAGAGAGGGGGAAGGAGAGAGAGGGGGGGGGAGGGAAAGAAGGGGAGAGAGAGAGTGGAGGGAGAGAGAGAGCAAGACAGAGGGAGGGAAACAGAAGACAGACAGACAGAAAGAAAGGAGAGAAAGAAAGATAGGGAAAAAAAGAGAGAACGAAAGAAAAGGTAAGAAGCCACATGGAGGAGCGCCAGGTAAACCCCCTCCCTCCAAACCCACAGTCCAACACCTCACTTGCTCCAGCTTCCTCAACAAATTCCCATTGGCAAAGAAACCGTCCCGTTTGACCCCCAGCATCCTAATCGAGTTAACCCAGGCACATGGTCCATCACCACAGCCCAGCAGGGTGCCTCAGGCAATTTACATCCACAATGACCGTCTTCATGTGGCCAGCCTTTAACTCGCTAACAACTGATCCGATCCACCTTAAGCGTCACTCAAACGTAATTCACCGTCAGAGGAATGAAACCATCAAAAGCCAAATGCTGATACCGGCCATTATTCAGCCGCATTACTGCAATCACACGGGAATACCCCCGCCAACCTAAGGCCGAACGGTCCTGATTATCACTGGGAGGGGGTGGGGGGGGGGGGGGAGCATGGCAGGATGTTCGTAAAAAGATGTTACGTTGATGTAATTACAGGGCCATTGTTTTAAAAGAGGGGGCTTCGGATTAAAATGAGTCCCCGAGGTGTAAACACCATCAGCGGGAATGTTTTCACTGCTGAGAGAGGGGTGTGCCAGAAATCTCTTAAACCCCCCCCACTCCCCCACCTCCCCTCATCCCTAACGTCAGCACTGCGAATCCTCCCTGACGCGAATCCTCCCCCCCCCCCCCCCCCCCCCCCCCCCCCCCCCCCCCCCCCCCCCCCCCCCCCCACTGGAAACCACACTAATTGCCACAGCTGGCAGCCAACGTCTATTTTTTTCAACGGGATCTTTTTGACGCTTCCATCTCACGGTTCTGAGGGGGGGGAAAAAAACCGATGGAGATGTTGCCGGAACTTTCCACGGATAGATTCGCACCCCCCCTGGAAGTGACGCAGTGGTAGCCCGCTGTGGTCTTCTGGGGTTTCGAGAAGGTCTCAAAATATCTCTATACCCCCCCCCAATAGCCTTCATCGTCGTTATTCATTTTAATGACATGCATGCGAACAAGACATATGAATACGCTTTTATCCAAAGAGACTTACAGAGAGAGAGCTTTACAAAAAGAGCATCGGTCACTGAGCGTAGCCACGTGATAGCCCGTTTAAACGTCGTTAAGGGGGGGGGGGTTCGGAAGTCTTGAAGTTTGATCGAGCGGCTTCACACAGGGAGCGGGCAACGGCCTCACCTGTGGAATTCCTCCTCAGGAGACTGTAATAACGCGAAGCACGAAATACCTTGGATTAATAGCTAACTTTAATATCACTCCTTTGCTCGTCCACGCGTTACTTTCCATTTCGTCGACCGTGCACGGTAAACCCACAGGACCCTGACTGTAGGGCTGTATTCCGCCTTCTCACCGCAGGATAGAGTAGCTTTCAGCGGGGTCTGCGCTAGGGGTCGGGGAACCGGAGGATTGCGTGGGAAGAACGGGGCAGATGACGGCATCCTGATCACACGGAGAAAGGAACATGCGTAGGACATGGACTCGCAGCAAAACGCTCGCACCCCACCCACCCACACACGTGTTCTCTCTCTCTGTCACAGCCCCCCCCCCCCCCACCTCTCGCACACGCGCACGTGCACATATACACACATCCCCCCCCCCCCCTTCCACACACACACACATTCTGTCTCTCTGTCACAACCACCCCTACTCTCCACACACACGCGCACATACACACACGTTCTCTTCCCCTCTCTGTCACATTCCCCCCCCCCTTCCACACACACACAAACACACACACACATTCTGTCTCTGTCACAACTCCCCATACTCTCCACACACACACACACACACGTTCTGTCTCTCTGTCACGGCCCCCCCCTACTCTCCACACACACACATTCTCCTCGCTTCTCTGTCACAGTCTCTCCCCCCACTCTCCACACACACGGACAAAAAGCCTCAGAACGTTGATTCTACGTCATTAGCGCCGCTATTTCATTTGACATTGAGACAGGGAGAGCAACACACAAGACTCACTTTTAACCTCCAATAGCAAGCTCCAAATACTTCTTCCATTAAGCTGTCCTCCGAAGGGGACACTTACGGGAATCCTTCCTCATGGATCACAACTAATTGATTATTATGACAGTTTGACGTAAGCAAATCTCTCATTGAGACTCGGCCATCCAAAGAATTTGAACAGTTGCTCGAAGTGTTTCATTGTACACTTCTCAAACACTTGACTTGATGAATACGTTAAGGCGACGCGTCTGTGTTAATTCCATCTAAACACTTTCAGAGAGGCTGGCTGCAATCCCAGATTTCTGAGCAGAAGCGCTAAAGACACATTGTTATTAATTAAGGCTCCATACAGAGAAGATATTTTTCCGGCATCCATACGAAATGTCCATCCATCCCTCCATCTGTCCATATTTCCATCCCTTATCCATCCCATCTATCCATCTTTCATCCATATTTCCATGTAGTCATTTAGCAGACGCTCTTATCCTGAGCGACTAGCAAGTACAGGGACATTCCCCCCCTGAGGCAAGTAGGGTGAAGTGCCTTGCCCAAAGACACAACGTCATGTTGACCCAGCCGGAGTTTGAACCAGGTACCTTCTGGTTACTAACCCCACACTTTAACTGACTGCACCACAACTCCCCCATCTACCCATCCATCCACTGCCCATCAACCAACCATCTCCACCCTGGATGTGTTCCCAGCTAACAGCTCCCCCGCTCCCCAGAGCGAGACCCACGCCTGCTCCAGCACCATGTCCCCCTCACCCCCTCTGTGGATAAACCTCCCTCGACCTGCCAGGGAGTCGACCGGGAGCATAATTCTGGGAACGTCCTCCCCCCCGGCACGCGCGGCCATGCCGAACTCTCCCCGTCCAGTCAGGACTGGGAGCCTAGCAGCCTCTGTGTTCCCTGGAGCCGTCTCAGAACAAAAGGCTCCAGTGAGGGTCCCGGTGCATGACGAACGGCAGGAAGCACCGATGCTCGCCTCTGAGAGGAGCTTGGTGCTATTTCTAGACGGCAAGTTGTTTAACAAAGGGCTCCGCATTTCTACAATGCAGCCCCATTTATAAAACACACCGCACACCTAATTGTAGGCAGGAGGAAGGAGAGAGGAGGGTGGGTGGTAAGGTGCGGTAGAGGATGCCAAACAAGTAGATAAGAGCAGTTTTTTGAACCTGTAAATATCGTTTCAGCACTGAGTGAATGTATTCACCTATAGTGATAAAAGTCCCACTGCGGCTATTGTGTGTGTGCCGATAACACTAGCTGTTAAAGTTTAATTGACAGTATGTTGAGAGGCTAATTGAAAGGCTATTCACATACTGGGAGCTGAATCAGGAGTGAAAAAAGGTTTGTTCTGGTCAAATGAGTTTATGAAATTAATTAGAAGGCCGTTTACATAATTGAGCAGCGAGGAGATTATAGTGATTTCCTCTCGTAGCAGGCTGCTCTAGGAGTGTGCGTGCAGGCAATCACACACGCGCACACAATGCGATGATTGCTATGTAGGAGCCATACTTGTCAGATGATGTGATATTGTGTTCAAACACTGCCCTCTGCTGGATATTTCAAGCAAGCACCGTCGGGAAGAACATTTGAATGATTCGTTTACATTTTTACATTTGAGATTTTTTGTCATTTAACAGACGTTCTTATCAAGGGCATCTTACAGCAAGCACAGGGACATTCCCCCCTGAGGCAAGTAGGGTGAAGTGCCTTTGCCAAGGACACAACATCATGTTGCCACAGCCGGGGTTTCGTGCCGGGTACCTTCTGATTACTAGCCCGATTTCGGACTACGGACTTCGTTCAGCCACACGACACACTTGTGGAAAATAATTTATTCTATTCAGGATTTTTAACCATATGTTGTATATAATTAAGCAGATGAAAGTTGACCACAAAACATATTCCTTAAGAAGAATACAACCCTGTTGACATTACAACACCCGATGTAAGACACGTTTATTATCTACGTCATTTGATACCGATATAATGCCATGAATATGAAAACACAGTTTTCACTTTGGCCCCATGTTACCTTCGAGGGAGAAGGTAAATCCTGTAGGTTCAGTCATTAAACAACACTTTGGCACATTGTCACAAAAGAACACTTGCAGCGAATGTAAACGGCTAAACCTACTCTAAAATGGCATGGATTTAACACTAATCTGGGATTGGGAAATGTAATCTTTTTTTAAATATTATATAAGAATCGAGTCACGTTTAGGCCGACAGTATATTTACATAAAAAATGTCATTCAACACAGACATGTTCCAGAGTACCTTAAATAATCCTTCCGTAAACGTAACCAACATGGTTTAAAAAACATGGACGCCACCAGCGCCACCAACATGGACCCCCCAACTGCCAACACGGACCAACCCCCGCCCCCACCCCGAGTCTCACGCCGGTGGGCGCTCTCTATCTCCCATCACCGGCGATTTCCCCCCCCCCCCCCCCCCGCTCAAAAGTCCAGCACGCCGTCGGGCATGACGTCGTGCACGCTGCGCTCGTGGGCGTTGTCGAAGCTGTTCTTCCCGTGGATCTGCTTGAGGTGCTTGCGCAGGACGGGCTTGTGGGCGAAGACCATCTCGCAGTAGTTGCAGCGGTGAGGCTTGTCCCCGCTGTGCAGGTTCAGGTGGTCCTGGAGGGAGCATTTCTGGGTGAAGGTCTTGCCGCAGATCTTGCACTGGAAGGGCTTAATGCCGGCGTGGACGCGCATGTGCCGGTGGAGGTTACCCTTCTGGGTGAAGGTCTTCCCGCACAGCAGGCACATGAACAGTTTGTGCATCTTCAGGTGGTTGGCGTAGTTTTCCAGCTGGCGGAAGACGCGGGCGCATTTCGGGCACTGGTGGTACCACTGGAGGGACTTGTCAAAGTTCCGCAGGTGCCCGCCGACCAGACCGCTGCCCCGGCCCGTGGGGGCGGCAGGGGGAGGGAGGCTGAGCTGGTACTCCGGCATGGGGAGGCCGGCCGTCTCGCCGGAGTGCGCGTCCATGGTGGAGTTGATGAGCGAGTGCTGGGCCTCGGGGGAGTGGAGGGGGGACGGGGGTTGGCCGCCGGAGGGGTAGCGTCCCGAAGGGGGGCTCTCGGCGTCGGAGGCCCCCTCGCTCACAGACTCCACCTTCACGATGGTGATGGGGATGTGGCTGTCCTTGGTGCGCCCTGGCTCCGCCTGCCCGCTGGGCGGAGTCCTGGGTTCCACGATGACGTCGTCTTCGTCCTCGTCGTCCAACACGTGGAACACGGCCGGAGGGGGCTCCGGGGGCTCCAGGCCTGGGTGGCGGGATGAGGGCCTCTCCTCCTCCTGCTTCTCGGGGTTCAGCTGCGGGTAGGGCTTGATAAACTTTTTGAGGGCCTGGGTGCACTGCTCCACGACGTGGCCCATCTGGAGGAAGCTAGCCACCGTCAGGTAGTTAACCAGCTCCAGCTCTGGAAACTCCAGGTGACCCGTGTAGCAGGACAGGAGAAGCTGGCGGCCCACCTCCGCCTCCTGGGTGGTGGAGATCTGGACGTCCCTGGAGTCCTGGAGGATGAACTGGTCCCTCAAGAAGGGGGAGCCGGCGGCAAACACCACCTTGTGGCCGGGGACCTCCAGGTCATTGATGCGCACCGTGACGTCGCAGAAGCGGCTCTGCCGGCGGAGGAGGTTCATCTTCTGCAGCATGGAGTCCCCGAAGGTGGAGAAATGGAACTGGAGGATCACCGGGTTCTGGGTCATGGCGCCTTACATGGGAGAACCTGGAAACCAGAACACTGTTGAATACAAGAGCTGTCCTTGGTTACACCTACACTACTCTAAATAACACATTCATGTATTAATTTAGCCGTCATTAGACTTGAATCCAAACATTCATTAGACTTGAATCCTACCTGGTAGTATTCAGCATTCAGATGTTCTAGACAACAATTACAAAGTTATTACCACCCCCATTCCTCTGATGACAATCCGTTTTTACATTTAGTAGACGCTCTGATCCAGAGCGACTTACAGTAAGTACAGAGTACAATTCCCCCCTGAGGCAAGTATCGTGAAATGCCTTACCCAAGGACACAACGTCAAGCTGACACAGCCGTGGTTCGAACTCTAGTATTAAGTATTAAACGCGAGTATGTCAATTCGGGGCGGGAGGGGGGGGGAGGGGGGGCTGGTGTCTAATACAATCTAAGTAGATTCAATTGTTGAATATTTCCCTTAGATATATGACACGGCACGATATTACAGCGGACGCTGCAACCTGCAAAGGACCTTCTGAACACATTTGCATGGTTCAGCAACAAACAAAACGAAATCAACAGTTGAATTATTTGGTTTATGGAAGCAATTACGTTGTATGTCATCTGTCAGCTAAACGTCCCATTCCAGCCTTATTGATCCAGTATCTAGAAGAGGCTCTAAAATCGAAGCTACCAGTCTTTAAAAAGACAAAATCAATATATTCTTACGCTCCGCTTATGTAATTAAAATATATTCACCTACAGCTGGGAAAATGGCTAAATAAACAGGCCACTCTTTCCGGGTGGAACCCCACCAAAGCTTGTATTTATTTCATTTCTAGAATCGTTCTAGAAAAATGGCCGATCGTGTACGGAACAGCGGTGACTGAAGAGGGAGGAGACAGTCTAGATGTGGGGTGACTGTTTAAAGCGCCAACCTTTGGTTTGGACAAGGCTGTATCCATAGACAAGCCATGAGATCTTTAATAATTAACTGGCTGCTGTTCCACACTTTTACACGTGAAACGGTCGCACGCGCATCGATTACAAGCGAAAACACGCGCACATACGCGTGTGCCCAGATCCGTGTGTACGTGTGTTTGTGAACACACACACACCTGTTTGTGCCCTCCTCTACTCAAAAGTGTTTTTCAAACATCGCATAATGTTGTTTAAACTCTTTTGTTTTGACTAAAGGAGAGAAAAAATATTGTATTTGTATTTATAATTAAATATGTTTGAGATGACTTCTAAAACTGTGAGCATATTTGAAGCATCAATTTTCCCTTACACTGTTCCTTTAAGGTCAGATTACCACTGAGAGCATCTCATGTCACTGTGTTGTGATAATGTGTGTCAACAGCCCATTAAATCAGTCAACACCTTCAAGAAAATGACCCAGTACTCTTAGCATTGTGGGCTACAGTGACCACGGGAATAGCTTTTTGACCATTAGGCCGTGGAATGACTCTAACTGGAAAGGCTGAAAAGGGATATATTTACCATACATACACACTCACAGACACACTATATCCCTGCCCATGATGCTCCAGTGATCAGTGACCAAAGTCCAGTCTCAGCCAACACTGGTAAAAGTGTGCACTTGGCACTTGGCAACATGGGATATCAGTTCCACATGCACTTAACGCTTAAGGGAAATGGTTGTCTGACATTTTAGGAATTATATCTTACCAAGACATCCATTTTATTTCAATAGGCCATCTGTGTGTGCTGTGTTAGCTCCACAAGAGATTCTAGGAAACATAATGAACACAGAACCAGATTTTCAGGTTTGGTATTTGGGGTCTGTTGGTAGAGTAAATCGTCATGGGAATTGTAGCCTGATGTGCCATCTGATATGGCTTTAGGTGTAACAGTGACCCAGAAAAACAGGACAAAAGGTGCTCATGACTTCAACACTGTGTTGAGTTTCGTAAAAAGAAGATGCCAAGGATGTCACCATGAAACGGACACTATCTCATGAAATTAGCTTTTAGTTGGAAGCCCCATATTTGGCTGTGAAATGGTGACTTTTGTTGGTTTTCACTTCATCTTAATTAAGTCACTTCATTTAATAACGTTTTCTTCTTTTCATGCACGCACACACACACACACGAACACACATACAAAAGCCTTGACATCCGAGAACCTGTGTTTAGGTCACTCAGTGATTTTGGTTTCTCACCTGGTTTCTTTCTTCATAAAGGGACACGAGCCACACAGTCACAGGGGTTAGGGAAGTAGTCGAATTCGCTCCGACATGAAACATTAACGTGGAACGTTGACCAAGAAGCGACCACCATGCTTTCGAGCGTGGTTTATACTTTGTGTTAAATACTGAAAGAGGCAGTCAGGTAGCTCAACGGGTTAAGGCGTTGGCCTTGCGATCGGAAGGTTGTGAGATCGATTATGGGTATTCAATGAGGATTCTTCTTTTTTTTTACTGTTTGTTTTGCATTGGGATAACATAAAATTGGGTACTAAAATTGTTGTAGCTATTTTATAAACTCTTACACTGTAAAAAATATTTGACGACCCAATCGCGTGGTCTTGTTGCTTTGACTGAGTTAAATTGTAGTGTGTCTATACGTGTTAGTGGAAATCCTCAGCCCAACGTATTTTGAATGGATTTGAAGGATTATTTGTAATCACAGGCGTTCGCATATTTTTCAAGTGGAAGTTGATGAATGGTATTGCCAGGCAATACTGCAATGAAAAGGAATATTGCTGTGGCAATACTGGCAAAACCTACGATGGCGGCCCTGCGAAGGTTGTTCGCTTCCTGGCTGTGGCTACATGACGTTGTGTCCTTGGGCAAGGCACTTCACCCTATTTGCCTCAGGGGGGAATGCCCTGGATAAGAGCATCTGCTCTGAATGACTCAATGTAAAATGTAAATCCTACACCAATCACATGGACAGGATGCAGCGCAGATGCGAAAACGATTTTATTTTCCTCTGTCAACCCCACACAGTCAGATCACCTACAGACCATGACTCAACACAGTCAGTATACAGGACTACACATCTTGATGTTCTCCTTTATTCAAAACAGTCAATACAACTTTTCCAGATGTTCCTTCAACTTCTGACTCCTTCAGATGTTCCTTCAACCCCCGCCACGAAAGACCCCGATTCCACCAACGCAATTCGCGTGGGGGGCGGTGACGGGTGTTGACGGTGAAGGCTGGCTCCTCCATCCTCCTCCTCTACTTCTTGGTGTCTTCGATTTGCTCCACCTCGCTGGACTCGTCCACCACCTTCCCGTTGACCATGGTCTGGGTGACCACCTTCACGATCTTCCTCGTCCTCACCTCGGGCTCCTCTGCGACACACAGACACAGGCCGCTCGGCTCATCATCGTTAAACCCATACGTTCAGGGTCTGTCCCCCTTTTGTTGTTCATTTGGCAGACAGGTTTTATCCAAAGTGACGTACCAAGTACATCTGGAGGGTAAGGGGGCCAAAGTGTGTGTTTCTCGTTGTTATGATCGGTGACCGATGCTCTTTTGTAAAGCTCTCTCTTGGAAGTCGCTTTGGATAAAAGTGCTAAATGACTAAATGTAAACGTAAAGGTAATGGTAGGAGTTGTGTGGGGCAGTCAGGTATGATGTTGGGCTAGTAATCATAAGGTCCCTGTGTCAACATGACGTTGTGTCCTTGGGCAAGGCACTTCACCCTGCTTACCATGGAGGAACGTCCCTGCACCAGCTGTAAGTCGCTCTGGATAAGAGCGTTTGGCAAATGTAAATCTAATGGTAGAAAGGCAGTTTCATTTTTAAGAACGCTTAGAATCTTTTCTGTGTCACTCCATCCCTGAGGTAAATGTCCTCCTTTTTGCCAGAAAGGACGCACTTGCACATGAACACAACTAGGTTGAAGAGTGGGGGAGGGGGGAGGGGGTTCAGACACCGCTGCCCCTGTATCAAATAGCACGGATGACGGCAGGGCGATACTGAGTCCAAAAGAAGTGGCGTGGCCTCGTCTGAACGCAGCGGAAACGACCCAGGGGACCCGGAATCCAAGAGCTCACCCATTCTCACGGCCCGGCATCCACCATGGAATGCAGCCCTGTTAGTCATCTGATAAGCAATGTTGTCTTGATTGGACTGAAATTACACTCTGGTAGGTTCGTCTATTTGATGTGGGAAATCATGTAGATCAGAGTCCAGTCAGTCTTTGGTATTCCCCAATGGGACCGTCTGCTTCACAACCAACTGTCTATGAATATGAATATGAAATGACCTACAGTGTAACACGTACACAATATACAGGACTGTCGTGCTGTAGAGCTATTCAAAGAATAGCTTTCTGTCATTCTGAATGTGAAAACATTTAATATAGTACTTACTTTTAGGGGGTGGTATCTCTTTTACCCTGCAGGGAAAAATGACAAATAAAATAAAACACTAAGTACTAGAAAGGTTTGATGATGAAATTAAATATATTTGTACTCTAATGAATGGTTACTGATTACTGAGTACTGGATAGGGACCTAAGATTAATTACAATGTTGTGGGATTTAGCTAGAAGGGGAGTGTTTAAGCTCCCTGTTTGTGAGGCTTTTTACATAGAAATGGGCAATTTGTTTCAAATTAAGTCCCTGGATCCCACAGATATTAGGGGGGTATTTGACCCTCTCTATCCACCTCTGCCTACCACGTTTGTGATTGTATGATATTTGCAAGCATTGGGGTCAAACTCGTGCTATCGAGGGCCAAGAGGGTGCAGGTTTTCACTTCAACCAAGCACTACACCACCTGATTAAGGTAGGGAAACTCGTTAGTGAAATCAGCTGGGGTGTAGTCCTCGGTTGACCCGAAAACCTGCACCCTCTTGAGCCCTCGATAGGACGACCTTGACACCGCCGCCTTAAAGGGACCTCATTTACATTTCCTCCCCTTCCAGCAGCCGCCTGTAGGTGGCGATCTCCATCTCCAGGTTCTGCTTGATGCGGAGCAGCTGCTCGTAGTCGGTCTTGTTGCGCTGCATGTCCAGACGCAGCTGGGACAGTTCGTCCTCCAGCTGGCTCAGCGCGGCCTGCAGGCGCTCCATCTCCGCCGTGTACTTGAGGCTCGTCTCGCTCAGGTTCCCCTCCATCACGCCCACCTGAGGACCGAGCACGAAACGAACCGACAACCATGAGTTATAGGATCGGTGAAACCACTTTCTCCGCTCATTCATTTGACTCCCCTTGAATTCTTCTAAGTTGATAATAACAAGGCACCTCACCCTACTTACCTCAGGGGGGAATGTCCCTGTACTTACTGTTAAGTCGCTCTGGATAAGAGCGTCTGCTAAATGACTAAATGGAAATGTAATTAAGGTGCTTTTAAAAAAGCCCAAGATGCTCAAATCTAGTTTGATTATTACGCTATCTTACGTGGCTTTCTATATAGGCTCATATTACAAGCATGCTATAGGCTTGTACACCTGGTTCATCCATTTACAACGTCATCACCGTCACACCAACCTTACTCTCCATAGATAAGGTGGCCATTTATCACTTGGGACTGAGCACACACGCACCGCAATATATATATATTTCCCTGGGAAATGTTTCCATTGTCGATGTATGCCTGTGTGTGTACAGAAAGCCTACAGAGATCCACATGTGACAGACAGCACACATACAAGCCTCGCGTTTGTTTGTGCCCTGTCAAAGTGATGAATTAAGAGGATACGTTCAACCACCTGTCAATACCAAAAAGAGGAAACAGCATAGAGCTGTCACCCACTCACTGGCTAACAGTCCTTTCTAAAAGCCCATTCAAACGTATTTTTTCCCCCACAGATTTTGCACCGTAAAAAGGTCAGATTCTTTCAGAATAAAAGTCCTCTTTCGGTTTTCCCGTCCCCCTGTCCGGTGGGTCGGGGGGGTTGCAGTACCTGCTTGCGCAGGTTGTCCAGCTCCACCTCCAGGGCCTGCAGGAAGCGGCGTCTCTCGCTGAGGTCGCCCTGAGCGCAGCGCAGCGCCTCGTTGCTCTCCTTCACCTCAGACTGCACGGCGTCCAGCTGCGCAAACACACGCACACACAACCAATCACATCACAGTTTCTGACACGCAGACCGTGCTGCCGTAACGGAATATTATGAGATGCACCAGACATAATCTATGGAATCATGTAAGAGCTTTGGGTTATAGAAAAGCGCATTTTAAATCAAATGTGTTATAATTATTATTATTATTATTAACAGACATGCTGATCGATACGCTTTCTGGGATTCCAGCCACTTTTTGGTTCATGAGTTGAAACCACTGAGTTGAAACCACTGAGTTGAAACCACGGACCTTCTTGAGGTACCAAGCCTCGGCCTCCTCCTTGTTCTTGCGGGTGATGCCCTCGTACTGCACCCTCAGCTCCGCCATGATGGCCCCCAGGTCAGGGCCCTGGACGGCATCCACCTCCACGGTCACCTGCTCGCTGGTCAGACGGGTCTTCAGGGCGACCATCTCCTGCAGGGGATGAACACCAGCAGACAGGCAGGAAGAGAGTGGGGGAGGGGGGCAGAGGGAGAGAGGCAGAGGGAGGGAGGGCAGGTGAAGGTGAAGGGAGGCAGAGGGAAGCAGAGGGAGGGGGGGCATGGTGGAGGGAGGTAGAGAGAGGGAGGAAGGAAGGAGGAAAGAGAGGGAGGCAGGAGGAGGGATGGAGGTAGAGGGTAGGAGGCAGAGGGAGGCAGAGAGGGAGAGGGAGGGAGGCAGAGAGAGGGAGGCAGAGGGAGGGAGGCAGAGTGAGGGAGGGAGGGAGGCAGAGGGAGGAAGAGAGGGAGGCAGAGGGAGGGAGGCAGAGTGAGGGAGGGAGGGAGGCAGAGGGAGGGAGGGAGGGAGGCAGAGGGAGAGAGGGAGACAGAGGGAGGCAGAGAGAGGGAGAGAGGGAGGCAGAGAGAGGGAGGGAGGGAGGGAGGGGGATATAGGTAGGTAAACATGCAGGGAGACAGATCCCAGTAAATCTACAGGCTAAAGTAATACGACTGTATCGTGCTTTTTCCTTGACTTTTCACAGTAGAGATTAAGCCGGTTCTGGGAACAAACTCTAGCTAACTCTTAGCAAGGCTTCCTGGTTTGTACCTGACCACATCCTGGACACAACGCCTGGTTATCAAAACACAACAACCCCTGTGTGTCTTTCAGGAGCTGTGTGTCTTAAGTGATCATCGCATCTCACAGCACAAAGACATTAGAGATCTGGGTGTGTCTGAACACACATGATCGGTTTTCAGCGACTGCTATCTCTCGGTCCTCTGAGCGTTAGCGAGGGGAGCAGTTGAAGTTAGCGAAAACCCTCAACTGTGCTTAGGGCTGTGGTTCTCAATTGCGGTCTTCAGGGTCCCACTGTCCTGCATGTTTTAGATGTTTCCCCCTTCCAACACACCTGATTCAGATACATTGTCATTATCAGGCTTCTGCTGGGCTTCATAAGGACCAGTTCATTTGAATCAGGTGTGTTGAAGCAGGGAAACATCTAAAACATGCAGGACAGTGGGTCCTGAGGACCGGAATTGAGAACCACTGGCTCAGGGTATAACTCAGACATGTCCGCTAAATGAAAACATTGCCTACGCAACCCAGAAAAGCGTTTTCCAAAAGTTTGTGAACTTTTGAAAGTCGTCCCAATCACCCCCTCCTCACCACTACCCTTCGCACGCACACACTCTCCTCACAAGTACCCCCCCCCCCCCCCCACCATCCCTTGACAACTTGCGAGGTAATTAGTCTGATGTGCAAACACACGCTGCTCCTTCTCAGACAAGAGCGAGACCCGCTGGGGAGATCTCACCTCGTCGTGATTCTTCTTCAGGAAGTAAAGCTCCTCCTTCAGGCTGTCCAGGTCTCCTCTGAGGGTGGCTATAATCTGGTCGTGGTCCGACTTTGCCCGCCTCAGAGCCAGACAGTCTCTCTCCACAGACTGGCACAAGGCTGCCTCCCCTTCCCATCTAATGATACGGGATTAACACACACATATTACATACTCACTAACACACAAAAACAAACACGCGCACACGTGCATGCCAAACCCAGGACTTCCCCCGCTCACAAACACTGCTACTCACGTTTACATTCAGCGCTTATCCAGAGCGACTTACAGCAAGTACAGGAATATTCCCCCCTGAGGCAAGTAGGGTGAAGTGCCTTGCCCAAGGACACACGTTGCCACAGCCAGGGATTAAACCGGAGACCTTCTGATTACGAGCCCAACGCCCTAACCCACTGTGCCACACGACTCCCTTACTCTTTGCCAGCTTCTCTCCTAGCACTTCACCCTGCCAAATGTCAGATTATTCTGAAACGTATGCTATCTCCCTGACCACCACCTCCCCCCCGCCCCCCATGTATCCATCAGAGGCTCCAGGTTCGCTGATGGGTGGTTGCTGTGAAGGCGCCCCGTTCGCGTGAGAGCACCGTGGGAACGGGCTCTGATTTCTCAGCCTGACAGAGAGGTCATTTATTCACAGCGCAACGCGGACTTGCACCCTCACGTGAAACTCCCGGAGGGGCAGGGGGTGGGGGTGGGGGGGTGGGGGGGAAAGAAAGAATAGCCCCTCTGTCTGTCACTCACTTGATCCTGAAGTCGTCAGCGGCTAGCTTGGCGTTATCGATCTCCAGCATGATCCGGGCGTTCTCCAGGGTCTTCTTTCTCACCTGGCAGGGGGGGAGGGGGGGGCGGAGAGGAGGGGTCAACAACTCAAATCAAAACAAACACGCTGTATCGAATGCTCTTGGTCCAACAATCTCGAATAAACCGAGGAACGAACGCAAAAATTCCTTCATGAGCGTTTTTGCTAAAAGCAGCCGGCTGCGTCGGAATGAACCCTGACCTCTTGGCCGATGGCGTGAGCCTGCGCCATCATGGCCTCGATGTCGTGGCCCTTGGGAGCCCGCTCCAGCATCATCTGCTTGATCTTCAGCTCCAGCTCGGCGTTGGAGCGTTCCAGGGACCTCACCTTGTCCAGGTAGTTGGCCAGGCGGTCGTTGAGTCCCTGCATGGTCTCCTTGTCGCTGGCCCCGGCCCCCATGCCGTTGAGGGAGAGGCCGGAGCCCAGGAAGTTGAGGCCGTTCCCCACGGAGAGCGAGCGGGAGAGGGACAGGCTTCCTCCTCCGGAGGAGGAGGAGACGGGGGGCTTGGAGCGAGGGCTCCGGCCGCTGTCCCTCAGCGACATGCTGGAGAAGGACTGGGGCTGGCGGACCGAGTAGCTACGCATGGAGAAAGCGGAGGCCATGTTGTCCGCTGCGGAGGGAGGGCAGACGTCAGGAAGTCGCTTAAACTGTCCCAAAAACATTCTTAAGTGACCAAAACACGTATACATATAGATACCTAACTTTTATAAACATTGCTACCAGTGCCAATTGATTTCCAATGACATTGATTACAGACTATGTGGATTTGCACATAATTAATTTGGTCCACCTGAAGAAAAAACTGTTTTCCAACAGCACGTCCCAGTTCAACCATACACTCACAAACTCCTCGCTCCCTTTCAAGATACACTAAATCACTCAGTTCACAGCATAAACATTAGTAACGTTTTTGCGCTCTTCTCCCTACCAAAACCGACACTTACTTACCTGGAGTTCAGGGTGCAGGATATGGGTTTCTAGAAGGTTCTGCGTCGGAGACCCTTCGGTAAAGGAGGTGACTGCTGTGACTGTGTGAGATGCCTCAGGTGATTTAGGGCTGGGGACCGAGGGGGCGGGCCTCGGTCTGCGCGGAGGGGGCGGGGTCGCCGCAGACGTGGGCCAATGGCACGGCACCAACGCTTAGGTATGCTGTGTCACATGACACCCCAAGGTGAAACACCCAGGAGAGTGTTATCAAGAACTAGGTTGATGGATCAAATCAAACCCTGATCTCGTATCTGGGATATTTAAGATCTTTCCACAGCAAATTTGTTTGTGAAACAGTGAAGTAAAACACCTCAGGTATGAGAAAAGCAGAAGAAGACACCAGAGTTGTCATCCTATCAAATCCAGCAGTGACATCCACCTGTTCCTTATTGTTAACTCCACACTTAATGTCTTAACACTTATTTGTATCTTACATTGTATTTTTTATTCTGTTCCTATCTTACCCCGGTTATTATGTTTCATATATGTTCTATGTTTGCTGTTTCCTGAAATTCTGAGACTAGCAGAACCAATCAATGCAATGTACATCCAGGTCGCCACAAGAGCAGAGAACAATTGAATCCATGTTGTAACCGCGTGTTGAAAACGCTTTTTATTCGAGTGGTTTCTAATTGAAATGCTGTGTGCTATGCTAATGCCATGCTAATCATTCTCTGAGGTCATTTTTTTGGAAGGTTAAGGTTTCAGTGGAAAGTCCCTGTTTCTGTTGGCCCTGGGTGGGAGATGGACCGGCTGGCTGGGCGGACATGCCTCTGGGTCTCTGATCCAGCCTCCCCCCTCCTCCTATTGAGCCGGAGAAGAATACCTGGCAACCCGAGCTACCTGGCGCTCCTGGGGATGGCTCAGGACGGGTGGATCTGGGACGAACCGGTGGACAATGGAGAGAGAGAGAGAGAGAGAGAGAGAGAGAGAGAGAGAGAGAGAGAGAGAGAGAGAGAGAGAGAGAGAGAGAGAGAGAGAGAGAGAGAGAGAGAGAGAGAGAGAGAGAGAGAGAGAGAGAGAGAGAGAGAGAGAGAGAGAGAGAGAGAGAGAGAGAGAGAGAGAGAGAGAGAGAGAGAGAGAGAGAGAGAGAGAGAGAGAGAGAGAGAGAGAGAGAGAGAGAGAGAGAGAGAGAGAGAGAGAGAGAGAGAGAGAGAGAGAGAGCAGATGAAGAGAGGAGTCAGATAGCTCAATGGTTAAGGCGTTGGCCTCATGATCGGAAGGTTGTGAGATCGAGCCCCCGCTGTGGCTATATGACATTGTGTCCTTGGGCAAGGCACTTCACCCTACTTGTCTCAGGGAGAATGTCCCTGTACTTACTGTAAGTCGCTTTGGATAAAAGCGTCTGATAAATGAATAAATGTAAATGTAAGAGAGAGGGAAGAGAGGTAGAAAGAGCAAGAGAGAGAGAGAGAGAGGGGGTAGGAAGAATGAGAGTGAGAGAGAAAATAAGGGATAGAGGGAGAAAGAGGGGGAGGGAGAAAGAACGAGAGAAAGAGAGGGACTAAGAGAGAAAGGGAGAGAGAGAGAAAGGAAAAACCCCTGGGAATGGCTCCAGAGATAGGCGGGGGCAGGGATTGTTGAATCCAGTGACATTTGCATATTATGCACACAGCATAATTGTACTGTGTAGATTTGTGACAACATCATTTTCCATCGCTGACATATATCTTTGCTCAAAACGAACCTATTTATGCTGTTTATTATTTAACCTATTACAAGGGGTTTGAGGGGGCAGCTGGCAACATGAAAAACTATCGTCAAATCAGATCATGTCACATAAGTAAAGTATTATAGTCAGGCAATACTCCAATGAAAAGTAGTATTGCCGTGGCAATACACGTACGACAACGTACACGTTGTCTGCTTTAGACCCATAGCGGCTAATGTTGAGATTGTACCTCCCCCTGGTGGTCAAACACAGTCAATACACCTGGACAGCTGTCAAAAGCGTCATCAAAAGACTCTGGGCCAAGAGGAAACAGACAAAAAAAGGCGCATTCGATCTCTCCAGATGGTGCAAACAACTCCATTGAGCCCGACTTGAGACGAGAATGGGTCGGACGAGATTCCTCGCCATCATCTTTGCTGTCTGTCTGCCTGAGAGGGTTAGACTGGAGTGGCCTGGCACCGTCTTCTAACACGGTGCCAGCTGTCTCACTGGCGCCCACAGCGGCGGCACTGACGGTTAGTGAACGCAGACCACGGCCCCTAAAGGGTTATTAAATATATAAATATATTTGAATTTGGCGACAGATGTGATATTACACATTACAACCCCTAGTATTAGTCTGTATGACCCTAAGTCAATAGGGTTGTATCTCCCAACAATTTATCTCCTGACTATTTTGATCCCAGCCTTTACCCCTTGTGTGCATTTACTTACTTATTTTACCCCTATCTCTTTATCTCTGTGTGCACTCTTCTACTCTTTTACCTCACTCCCTTACCCCTGTGTGCTTTGACGAGACTGTGTGCTGCCTTCCCTCGGGGATACATAAAGTATTCTGAATCTGAATTGGCTTCAGGTCTGATGATGGCATTAAGGGTTTTCCAGCTATGCCTGACATCGACTCATCAGCGTCTCTTTCAGCGTTTTATGGGAACGAGGGCAACCCGTCCTCGCAGCACCGAATTTAGCCAAATCCAATTCCAGGGTTCGTTCTTTGTTCAGTAAAAAAAAAGAAAGAAAAAAAAAGAGAAGAAGCAGGGCCTATAGGCATGTGACGCGCTCTTCTCCCTCCATTCTACCTTTAATTTATTTCTCTCTTTTTTTTGCCTAAAAAAATTACATTCGTTTTTTAGGCGGTGGGTGCTTATAGATGAAGAGGTCTGCACGGGCCTTTGTAGTGAGATTGCGGAGGACTCGGAACAAAAGCACCGCGGCGTAATCACCCATCAACCGGCCGTGTTTCACCACGAGGGATCTTGCAATCAGACGGCTATTCATTAACATGGCGGGGCCTTTCTCATCTGCAAGTACTTGAGCCTGCCCGTCAACCGAGTTTAGGCGGCGTGACATTCTGACAGAATGAGCCGATTTTGGAGGCTGGTGGAGCGGTGTCGTTTCGCTGCCTCGCTCCCTCAATAGACAAACGGTTACCGTACGGGAGATAATCCGACATGGGTGGGGGTGGGGGAATTAAAAAGAGACGTTTAAAAATGCTGTTTCGTTTAAGAGCAGGGCCCGGAATACGGCTGATTGACAATCAGCTCTTATTCAACAAAACAAAAGACTTAAAAAAAAAAAAAAAAAACACTTTGCATGCCTGCATACAGTAGAATCAATCTTTCAGCGATGATTTATTCTCATATTTTATTGCCTAAAACGACACTCTGATTACAGATGTACTGCATAATAACGACACACATATTTTTTTGGGTGTCGTATTCAATGGTTTAAATCTGTGCACAAGACAATTCAAGGAAGTTGACGATTAAAAAACAGAAAGAATCTGCTGGTAAACGTTGCACTGTATATCCTATCTACCTCTGTCTCTAATCAGCCATCTTTAATTTCCTTCTCCCGGTGCTGGCTGTGGTAACTCACTCTCCTTGTGGGTTCAGTCAAGACTTAACCTGAAGCCCTCACACCTGGCTCGGCCCAATCTAGTCTATTTTTAATTAAATCTCTAATCGCCATGGCCCAAAGCACAAAGAACGCCTTTGAGTCAGTGTATCGGCTAAGTACTCTTCCTGTACCTCCCTCTACTGTAGGGTTAGTTTGTCTATGTGGCTACACAGGATCATACACTTATGGCTGGCTAGCATTCTTTACTTGGACCATTTCATTTAGGTTTAGTCATTTAGTAGACAATCTTGTCGAGAGCGATTTACAGCAAGTATGGGGACATTCCCCCCTGAGGCAAATAGGGTGAAGTGCCTTTCCCAAGGACACAACGTAATCTGGCACGGGCAGGAATCGACCCCCTCAACCTTCTGATTACTAGCCCCGATTCCCTAACCTTTCAGCTTTCCTACAGTTTGGGTGGAAATTGCATCGTAAACGTGCATCGTGAGAGGGGTCGGGGGGCTGGGGGCTGTCGATGACGCCATCGAAACAATCAACCCATCTTCAGAACAACGTAGCTCGGCGAGGACCAAGTATCAATTTGACCCAGAACCCCCCCCCCCCATCCCCCCACCACCCCTTCCCATATTGATCCCTTCAGCCTAAGTGTTCCGGTTAAAAGACTGACAAAAGAGTTTGTCGTCTGAGGAGATTGACAGGACTGAGCTCTCCTTTGT
This sequence comes from Protosalanx chinensis, assembly GCA_030340685.1. Lineage (NCBI taxonomy): Eukaryota > Metazoa > Chordata > Actinopteri > Osmeriformes > Salangidae > Protosalanx > Protosalanx chinensis. The sequence continues at coordinate 6,376,323 of CM059337.1, forward strand.
TGCCCTGAGTTCATAACTGTCATGGTTTTCATTGCCAGAATGGCAGTCGGGAGTGTTAAGCAGTCAATATAAGTGCTTCACATGATCTGAGTTAAAAGGTCTTATGAAAGCCAGTAGAGTGCTCGATCAATATCATATGTTGAGTGAAATGCTTATAATAGTTTGCCCATTACCTTAACAGGTTGTAAATTGAGGGTCCTCAACCCGTACCTTGTTCATTACATACCTATGAATATTGAGGATAATAGATGGTTATGAAGGCCATTTGACTTTTGATGGGTGGCCTATTGGGTTTATCGTTTGCGATTGTGTTTGTAAAATAGCCTACTGTGTGTTAATCCTACAAGACTTCCAGTGTGTACGTGTGTGTGTGTGCATGTGTGTGTGCCTAAAGAAATAACGGAAAAAGTGAGAAAATACACAGAGTTTACACAACACTTACAGGCACATTTTATTAAATCCGTACAGTATTTACAATATACAATAAATGACTTTAGCAGTCAGCATATAAGGACATTTACTAAAGTGCTTCTCTGTAAAGTCAAAATAAATAACGGAACGTTCTATTTAAACAACTTCAAAACCACATCAACACAAAACACAGTCTGCGGAGTCAGCCGGATCCTCAGCCCAGAGAAACATTACTCATGCATTTTGATTTCTTACATCTTTAAACATCAGGGTTGAAAAAAATAAAATGGATTTCCAAAAAGTGGTTTAGTAGTGTGACTTGAATGGAAAAGGGGCACAGAAAAAAAGTTATCCAGGACCCCAAACAAATTGGGGTGGGGGGTGATTTTTGAGTCACGTCTCGTCTTGTGTCTGATCTTCCGGAAGAATTTTCCAAGAGGAGTCACAAAAAATAAAAACATCTCCATGAAAAGCCCAATTCCAGTTTAGATGGCGTTCAAATCCCCCTCCACACACCATAATCCTGTGAAGAGGCAGGAGGGTCCAGTCCTGCTGTCTTTTCCCCATGACGACGCTGACCGCCGTCGGAGACCTCCAGAGCCAGGTTGAACCGGGGCTCAGCGCAGAGGCAGCTGAGTCAAGCTCACGGCCGGGTGGTTGAGATGGTTGGAGCCTGCCAGCACGGAGAAAGGATGGCCTGCAAACACATGCAAACACAAACACATCTGCTTAAGTAGAGGCACTTGGAAAGAGACGAGAGTGCAGCGGACCCTTTCATCCACGGCGGTGCGGGAGGGCGTGGGTAAGGAGAGCAGCGGATAATCAAGGGCTTGGAGAGTGCGTGGCTCCATGGTGGTTAAGGCTAAGAAACAGACACTGTCTCCCCCAGAACCTGGCTGAGGAGCGGCTGACTCACTGTCCAGGTATCCATGCAGGCCCATCAGGTGGGGGTGGTCAGGGCTGTTGAAGGGATAGTGGAAGTCTTCAGGCAGGGAGGAGTGCATCCTGGAGTGGGGGAGGCCCTGGGACAGAGCGCTGGGCTGTGGAGGATGCTTTTTGTGTCTCGCTCTGCAGTTCTGAAACCAAACCTGATGGAAAATAGAAAATACATCTCTATGATTTATCCTTCTTTATCAGTCTGTGAAGAAAAAAAAAGCAGAATATGCATAGTATTTCTTCCTTTTCTTTTCCAGCGCTTGGGATATTTTACTATTTGAGAAATTACTAATATTTTGTGGGTTGGAACCTGGTATAGCTGTGTGCAAGCCACCAAATGAAGCAACTACATAATCACAGAAAAAGCTACGTTTCCATATAATAAAGAATGACTGATTTTATAAGGTAGATTGATAGTAAACATAGAAAAAAAGAATTGGGAGTTCATTCACTTAATTGTCTCCCCACAAAAAATTATCATACTTTTTTATAGAATCATTTAGATAGTTTTATCTATAATATATGGAACGATGTATTGTTGTCAATGTCATTGCAGCACATCTCGTTTTCCTGACCTGTATGACTCTTCGGCTTAGCCCCGTCATGTCCGCAAGTTTCTGCAGAGTCTGTGCATCTGGGTTGTTGTCTTGGGCAAACTGGGACTGCATTACCTAGGAGAACATGCCAGAACCGTCAGACCTGCCATCACTATTTTAACAATAATAATACCTAATTTAGCAGATGCTTTTATCCAAAGTGACTTACATTAATTACAGGGACATTCTCCCTAAGGCAAGTAGGGTGAAGTGCCTTGCCCAATTAGGACACAACATCACATAGTCACAGCCAGGCTTAAAACTCACAACCTTCCAATCATGAGGCTAACGCCTTAACCCGCTGAGCCATCTGACGATTTCCCCTCTCAAACACACACACACAGTGGGCACAGCATGCTACCCTGGCTGTACCTGGAGTTGCTCTGCAGTGAAGGATGTCCGTGCCCTCTTCGCTGGCCTGGGCTGGCTGTCATGGTCTGAAGGTAAGGCTCCTTCCAGAGTCAGTCCTGTCCCTACAGGTAGCAGGAAAGGTCATTTACATAGCCACACTCACAACGCATTTATGTTCATTTTCTTACACTGAGACTGGACCACGTACATTACAGTACAGTATTGTTTTCCAATTGTGAGGACCATACATAAATCCCGTGGGGGATGGGGGACGTGAATATCCGCTCTGATCTGGAAGTTTACTAACCGTTTTCAGCAGCTCTACGCAAGTTGTCCACCATGGTATCATAGTGACCTCGACAGAGAACCCTGCCTTCCACGAGGCCGAACTCCTCCCCGGTCGACAGCTGCCGCTTGCAGGAGTAGCACGCGAAGCACGCCAGGTGGTACACGCTGCCGCGCGCTCGCCTCACCCAATCACTGGCATAGATCTGACGTCCGCACTGGGCACATTTGGTGCCGAAACGACTGCGAGACAGATTTAACGCCAACGTCAAATAAAGACTAATTTAAATTATAATTCTATTAGATTATCTATTTTACTGTATTAAAGTGTGACGGCAATACCGTTTAGTAACAGCCTAGCAGTCATGTAAATTCTAACAGTAATATAAAGTTAACAAAATCATTTGAACAGATATTTCGGACATTTGACATTATTCAGGCATAAATTAACCAATTTAAAAACAGTGTTTTCAGTCCATTATTTTGTACGACAAGAGAAACTTGAAAGGCAAAAGATTAACGGCTAGACAATTGTATTTCGACCCTTTCAAAATAATAAATGTAATATATTTTTTATAAACAATATGCCGTTAAAACGTGTTGACTTTTACATGGCAAAATCTTCTTGGCTACAAACTAGTCTATCCAAAAATTTATTTCCCTTTCAAGCCCATTTATATTTTGCAGCTGATGAAAAAAATACAAAATGTCGTATCCTTTATGCACACAAAAAAAGGCTTTAACTTAAACGTTAACAGGTTGCAGAATTGACCCTACCTGAAATAATCCAGTTTGCAATAGATTTCTTTGTTTTTAACGTAGCAGCTATTGTGTTGACGTAACGACTCTCTGCAGACTGAACACTCCAAACATCCCACGTGCCAATTCTGATTATTAACCTGCGAGATTATCAATAGAATGCAAAAAGGTATGACATTGTTAAACATACAGAATATTTTTTTCTTCAACCAGAAACTTTCCAAATAATTTAAATAAAAAAAAAAAATGTTAAAAACAAACAAAACGTAATCCGGTCAGGCCGGAAACATCACCCCGGGCTGTTATTTTGATTGTAAACCACAACCAGAACACCAGTAGATTTAATTGTAAACCACAAAACAAACAAAAAACAGTAGAGCCTAAAATGTCCCTGGTCACCTTGAGTAGATATCTGTCCTGGATCTCTGTCCCGCAGCTCGCACACTGATTCTTCCCGGAGGAGCGGACCGCTGACTGGGAGGCCAGCGGAGAGGAACACACACACGGCGCCGGGGATGGACTGCACAGGTTTTCCTCCTTCTTCACCTCCGATTGGGACTCATCCTCTTCCGAGTGAGACTGTTTTTGAACAGCACCACGTTACAATCTCATTTATAGGCTCCTTCCAGATGTTTAACCCAACTAACAGAACTTTTTATACCATGCAATAACTTTAGACACTTCTCCAATTCGATATAGCCTACCCACCATGTGAAATACAGTCACAGTTACAGTCAGATGACAATAACATGTCACTATCCAAAATGTACTTGATTTAAAGTGGCAAAAGTCAACGTCCAAACAGACGACACAGGTCACTGGATAACATTGTGTGTGCATGAGGGACAGCAGTTGGATTAACGCAAAAAACGTATCCTCAGAAGCATTATAGTAGGAAATGGAAGACCTTGCAGTTTGGACTCACCATCATCGAGCCTCGGACACAGGGTGTCGGTAAGAAATATGGAGCCTAAACCACAGACTACTCGCCCTCTTCCACGCATTACGCATCTCTAACCAGCTACATCCGCTCCAAAACAATAAATAACGCATTTAAAAGATGGCAACAAAGGCAACAAAAATTTGATGTGGCAATTAGACTTAAATGATTGATTTTTTTCTTCTTCTTCTCTTTGCACGCAACAGCCTACCTCATATTCCCCGTGCAATCGAAAAGCACTGAAAAGATAAGACCACCTGCAATTAGCGTTTGCTTGAAAAGCTCGCGGCCCAGAGTGTCAATTTCAGCTGTCACTCACGAGGAGGGGGCTCGTGAGCACCGGGGCCACCAGCCGAATTCCATATTCTTTAATTTTAATAGCCGTAATCGAAAATCGAAATCTCTCTAAACAGCCTCATATAGGATGTGAAGTGGTTCAATTGTAGATGGCGCCATTCATGCGAGATAATGTACAGAAGTCGCAGCTGATCTTGAAACATAAAGGACGGTGATTGTCTCGGTTATGATAGACTCGTTAAATACTTCAGCTTCCCCCCGCGGGTGATTACGGCGCTATTCACCCGCTGCCAAAAAAAGGTGCTTCAGGGGTGGAATTCAGAAACCATGTTGTCCTTCGTTTAAAAAATTAGCACCAGTGTAAAAAAAAAAACTTGATTGTCACTAAACATAAACATTGGAAACAAAAATGCAGATACAAATTCACTAGAGAAAAAAAAATGTCACATTGAAGTTGGGATTTAATGACCCCCCCTCCTCCGAATAGTTTCATTACCTTAACGAAATCATTGTCCGATAAGATATTTTCTTCTTTGGAAGTGAGGGTTGAGATTCATTTTTCCAGTACATGAGAAAAGTGGAAACATCCAAATATATAGGCAACCAGCCTACAGGCCTTATTCTTCAAAAGGGAATAATCCGGCATTCAAAACGAATAACGAAACGCCCTCCGGAATGTTTTAAATCAGTGGTCAACATTAAGATAGGATCTCAAGTGTTTATCCGGTTAATAATCTTGTGGAGAAATCTTATTTCGTTGTGTATCTGTCCTGTTGTTAACTTCTCCGGTAAAAATAAATAAATCAGAACAAATGAGAGGCAAAAGGCGACTTTATCCCTCAGAGATAGGCTCCCTGCGTTCATTCAGAAAGCAGAGCTGTGGGGCTGCACTTATCTTTTGGGGCTTTTTCTCTCGCCTCCTCCAAAATGGAAGTTAGGCAACTCCCTATTCACTGATGAGAAAGAAATTACCTCCAGTTAGTATGGTAAATGAATATATATATATTTTGCATTCTCAAATAATACGATGCATTATTAATATGCAAATAACACTTCATAAAAAATATGAAGTGAACGGTTATTGGTATTAAAATGTAAAATTTGATGTATTTCAAGTTTTTGTTTGGCAACATTAACTTCAACGTGCAGTTTTTTTAATGATCAAATTATGTGATATTGTTTGCTCGTCCCTAGTACATTTTGTGTCTGCACCATGGACTGAAAGTCCCAGCAGTATTGATGATCAGTGAACACGATTCTCTAACGCGTCAACAAACACAATGGGAAGGTCAAAGCCAGGCTTGTCACCTGCAGCATCCGGATCTGAAGGTGGATTGCTGCTGGTCTAATATCTCTGACCTTTGACACCACCCTTCCTTTAGGACCAGCTGCCCCTGTTCCAGACAAACAATGAACCACCCCCACCTGAATATAACAAAACATAACATGTGCTTAACTTATCACTGGGGCTGTAACAGAGTTGTTGTTCGAGAGCTTTCTTTAACAGATCGTGTTTACTTAAGGAAATAATCATCAAGACGGGGAGCCATTGTTGCTTTTGAATAACAAACAAGAAAGAAACAACATGTTGACCGGCTTGTCTGAGCCAGGAAAGCGATTTAATGTGGATAACAATGTCCAATCAGCCTATTAACTCAAAATGAATAGTCAACCATCCTGTCATTATGACCGTTTCCAGCTGTCTATGTTTTCCATTCAGCTGTCTCTGTTGTAAGTTAAGTTAGATTTGTCCAGCTTGGTGGGAGATCACTCAATGTAACAGTGTGTAAAGTAGAGACATGTCTCTTTTGTCTTTTGTAGAAAAGGTTTCAAATGTAGTCATCTGCACACTGTTTTCTGTGATTTTCAGTGATTCAGGGACTACCTCTGAAATGGAACACTCCTGGACTGAAATGTCTCAAATGGACCCCCTAATCTCGATACTACACGATTAAACCCTACAGCGTCTCCCCTGTGGTGTGTGAGAGCTCGACACCTCGACGGCCCCTGCCTCCCCCCCACCTCCCCGGCCCGGCCCAGCTCTGCCGGCAGCCAAGTGACAATACGACATATCCTCCGCTTGGCGTGTTCGCTGGAGGAAAATGTTTGGAGAGGGAAGGACTCGCTGGAGCCCAAGCCCAGCAGCAGAGCCTTATCTTGTAGCACCAGGGCCTCCGCGATCCTGGGTCGGGACCCGACTGATAAAACGGTTCGAATGCGGTGGCATGTGGAGGGGGCGGGGGCGGTAACGAGCAGCATCATTCGCTGAAATAAAATACACATATACAAGAAGTGCTTAGTAGCAAACTCACTCTGATCAACAACAACAAGCTGTTGAATGTCCCATAATGACTGGTTGTAAGTGGGAGAAAGGGGAATCGAAAATGTCTCCATTTTGATTGACTACTAGGTGGGAGGGAAGTCATGTGGCTGAGTGGTAAGGGAGTCAGGCTGGTAATCAGAAGTGTACCCAGTTTGAACCCACGGCTGGGCCAACATGATGTTGTGTCCTCGGGCAAGACACTTCACCCTACTTGCCTCAGGGGGGGAATGTCCCTGTACTTGCTCTAAGTTGCTCTGGATAAAAGCGTCTGCTGAATGACTCAATGTAAATGTACCAGGTCCATACTAGACTACACACTGACAGACATGCCAGTGTAGGGGAGGGTTGTGGGTACAGTGAGGGACTGACCTCTAAGTTGCCTGGCATGTGATGAGTTTCCTTAAGTATAAAAGACCTTCCACATCTTTCCATGCATATATGTTAAAGGACCTTTGATAAACACTATTTATTACACGCTAAAATAATCATTCACATGCATTTTTCCTGGTCTGTGCTGTGGGTTTAGATTGGATTTCAGGTGTTGACAGCTATGGGTCACTTTTGAAGTCAATCAAGATCTACTGTAAATTTATGGAAATCACCCTTGATTTGGTTTCTTACAACTCAAAACGAACTCAACAGTGGTGCATAACCAGGATTTGTTGTTTTCTTAGCCAATGGGAGGGCTCCCCTGTGGAAGACGGATATACAGTCATGAGATTAAACTTGGATTGGAATTCTACATGTTTTATCCAACAAAGGAAATGAAACGAATCTCCCAAACGATAGCGTTGCTGCAAAAAAAAAAAAAAATCCCCCCATCATTATAAATAAATAACAAGTTTATTTGAAGTACAGACAAGGAAAAATGGCTGGGGTTTTCAGCAACCAGCGCCAGCATACGACAGCAATTTGAAGGGTGTGTGTATTTTGGCTAGGCTTCACGGCCTATGATGGATGACAACAGAGGAAATCGCGAGCCTCTGGCCTCGTACGCAGACATGTAAATTGCTTTCAGCTGATGACTTTATTTCGGACTGAAATTGATCAAGTGGATTACAGTGCGCCTTCTTATTACGGCTCGGAGGCAGTTGATACGTTTGGCCGAGCAGCGAGAAGAGGTGGAGTTCTTTTTTCTCTCTAACTCGGCAGGATGAAAATGTATGAGCGGTGAAGGGCATTCTGTAAACACTGTGATGAATGATCGGCGCACGGCCAGGGTCAAGGGCAGGTGTGGAGCCACCGCGCCCAGTGGCGGATCTGGGGCGGGGTGGGGGGGCTAAAACTAAGAGTTTTGCTTGTTCTAATTCTTCTTGGGGAGATGGGCGGATTCGAACCCCACCGGGAATGAAATCCAGGCCACTCCACTGAACCACCGGTCCTCTTTAAATGAGGGGGTTTGATGTTGACTGGATCTCTGAGTGACGAATTAAACTATAAGGACCCAGAACAGCTCGTATTCACAGCACATTCATGTCCATGTAATTATCTACATTGTGAAATATAATTTGATTTTTAAAATTAGTTTTAGGGGTTTTTCTGGGAGTCATTAGGGTCGGTTAGGGTGTCAGGCTGGTAATCAGAATGTCCCTGGTTTGAACCCCGCCTGTGTCAACATGACGTTGTGTCCTTGGGCAAGGCACTTCACCCTACTTGCCTCAGAGGGGGAATGTCCCTGTACTTGCTGTAAACCGCTTTGGATAAGAGCGTCTGCTGAATGACTCAATGTACATTGACCTGAAGACCGAAAGGAATGTAAGATGGAGAGATGGAAGGACATTTAGGAAATTGCCTAGTTTGGACAATTGGTGAGGTAAGGCCTCTCACATAGTGAGTCATAGAACCACTCCTAAATAACATTGAGGAGTAAAAAGATAATTGAAAAAAGAGAATCACTATATCATGAACCCATCATTAAAGTAGCATTTTGAAGTAACGCATAACTGTGGAACATAGTCATATATAAGTGTGCTGAATCCCTATTACCGAACATGATCTAACTCATCTTATATTCTGACTGGAGTGGGATCAGGGTCAAGGGTCACTTACTTACCCAATCAGGTAACTAGCTGCAGGAGGAAAATTGTTTCCTTCGAACCACTTGCGCTCACCTACAGTGACCCACAGCAATTAAAGGTGAAGCACGCTCCTAATCAAGAACAACCCCCCCCCCCCCCCGCCCCCCAGGGAGGGGGTGCAGCCTGCCCCCAAACACGCCCTAGCACTGCCGTGGCCCCCTGCAACAAGGGGCGCATTGGAGTTCAAGTGTTTAAACTGTCAGGTCAAATAGGCTGGAAACGGGAGATTACTGCCCTCGGCAGCCATCTTGTGTTTGAATTCGACGCCGGCAGCAATATCCTGCTTGCTTGTTGATCTCAACAGCTCTCGACAGCGTCAAGGAAGAGGCGAGACTCGCAAAGCCCTTCGCTCCCCGCCTTCTCGAAATGTCATTGGATGGTGAGATCCAATGGAGGAGGCAGGGATGTTTTCATCCAATTATATTTGAGAAGTGTGTGTGTGTGTGGGGGGGGGGGGGGTGTAGGAGTAAGAAAAAAAATGAGGGCAGGAATCATTGACAGACCTCTGAGATATTTCAGTCAGATTCTAGCCAGGGGGAGTGTGAAAGTTGACCCAAGAATCTGTGTTCAGAACGATCCAAATTGTCAGTTACCGCTGTGGGAATTAAAACATGAGGTGTTATACAGTCTATATCACTCGCTAGCAAGCGTAAAAACATGCTCCTGGCTATCCCCATCTGGAAGCTAAGCAATTCCCTTGATGTTCCCGCATATCATTGAAGCGATTCAACGCTGCACGTACCGAAGTTATGCTAACGAACATTCAAGTATGTGGTATATGATTACGGCATGAAGAACATTCCGAGGGAATGACCACGAAGCCGCTCATTAGGACGGGCAGCCATGGTTCAGCTCGGTTGGTAGACCACCAAGCACTTGAGAACTTCCTCTCCGTGACCTGCAGCGAGGAACAAGGCGATGGAGATGGATGCATCTGGTCTGGAGAAGGAAGCCAGTCGGCCTCCCCCAACAATCAGCTGTTTCATCTCACAGCTTCAGCGAGCGATACACTCAGGGCCTCTTTACAGGGACCTCCAGCACGCCAGTACCTCTGTCCGAAACCCCATCTGAGGGAACACACGACGGCCACTCCCCCCTACCAGCCCTCCAATCCCCCCACACGCACACACACCCCTACCCTCAACCCTCCTGCCCACCCAAAACCATCAGTTGGATCGGCCCGTTCTCAACTGGACAGGAAGTCTGCTAATCTGTAATCTGAGCCGTGGAGAGGAAGAAGGAAGGAACGAGCCTTCAGTGCTTTCAACAGTGGTATCCATCACCAGGCCTGGAACCCCAGACTCATTAAGAGCAGGAGCATTGCTTAACTAAACATCTTCTCCATAAAATAAATGCTTCCAGGTTACTCGCCTGCCCAGGTCCGATCCGGAGAGGAGCATCTGATATCAATTATCAGAACCCTGTTGGAACCAATGAAAGCACCCCCCGCCCCCACCCCACCCCCCCCACCCCCATTGAACCACTCACCCTCCCACAGTTAGCCCCCCCCCCCTCTTCAACCCCCCCCCCCTCCTCCACCCTGTACACCCCCCCCAATCTAACCCCTCCCCAATACAGGCCCCCTGATCCAACTCCTCCCCCGTACACCCCCCCCACCTAACCCCTCCCCTATAAAGGTCCCCCGATCTAACTCCTCCCCCTTACACCCCCCCCCAAACCTATACCCTCCCGAATACAGGCCCCCCAATCTAACCCTCCCCTGTTGCCCCCCTACCCGCTCCCCAACCGCTCTAAAAATGCTGCATGATGCCCTGACTTCATGACAGAAGTCGTTGGAGCATTTCTGGTCTCATATATTACTCACACATTTCGAGTGTCTGGTTTCCCAGTGTCCACCGGGGCTCTGACAGGCTCGGCACGCAGAGTGAAGCGCTGGAACAGAAAGGCTGCGGCCAGGGAAGACTTGCTGACAACGCTGGGCTTTCTGACGGGGGAAGACATACAGAGGCCATATGGCACCAGCTTGGTCTCCTCAGTCCGATGACAGCTCCGCTGGGCCTCCGTGACCCAGCCTCTTCTTTCTGCTTCTCTCTCTGTCTCTCTCTCTCTTCCAGTCTCTTTCTTTCCCTCTGTCTCTCTCTCTCTCTTCCTGTGTCTTTCTTTCCTCCCTCTCTCTCTCTCTCTCTCTCTCTCTCTCTCTCTCTCTCTCTTCGTCTCTCACTCTTAACCTGGTGACTCAGAACATTAAAAAAGCAGTGACACAGTTGACTCAATTGTTTAAAACATAACAACGAATGAAACTATGGGCTGTGTTTTTAGTCATGACTGGGGGACCTTCCCCCTCACCGGTGTTACCAGGGCTCCACCTAGTGTAAGGATGTGAAATAGGAGTTAGGAAACGTGAAAGAGGCGCAGTGTAACCTGGGCCTGACGTGCAGTTCGCCGGTAGATGGCGCTACAAGTCCTCCTCATCCCCAGTGTCGAACATGGCCGGCATCATTCAGTTGCCCAGAGAGATGGAAGTTGCAATAAAGAGTTGCATGTCTGGGTAGTTACACGTCACGTTTTTTTAAAGTTTCGGTGAGGACACATCGTTTGAGTTAGAGTTGCGAACGCAAACAGGTTGGAGTTTGGATGTATGTTAAAAGGAACACATTTACAGTCGACCAACAGACTGGCCCTGCGCGCGTTTTGGTAGGACTTGACGCACCCAGAGTGGCTTTACGCAGTGTCCAGCAACATGAGAGGTAAAACGAATCTAGGTCGAACTTAATTAAAGACACGTGGTGATTGAATGACTAACAGAATATTGTTTTCTTGCTTATGGTCAGAGTCTATCGCCTTCGCTTGGGTGGTATCCTGCTTCTAAGGTCACAGTTCACCGCTGCTGCTGAACCTCATGAAGAGACTCCTAGTATAGGTGAGTGCAGGACAATACACGGCAATTCGTCTTTTATATGTGAATTTAATATATTTTTTATATATCCACACCCTCATAATATTTACATTTCAAATGAGATGGCTGGTCAAATTATCTTAAGGAAAGCAACTTGTAAAAAAAAAAGAAAAACTGGTGACTAGATTAGAAATATTGGTAAAGTCGATAGTCACTCTTGAAATGACTTAAGTCATGTCTCCATCCAGTTATGATGACTTATAACGACTGCATTTCATATCTGGGGGCAGCAGTTTCCCCCCCAGTAAGTAACAGAGGGGGGGGGGGGGGGGGGGGGGGGGGGGGGGGGGCACTGTTGAGGCTAGCTGGGAGGGGGGTTATCTTGAGAGAAACCCGCAGCGGAGCTTGACGAGGAAGGATGTCCTTGTCTACCCTTCCCAGAACATTTGCCCGCAGTGAAAATTATTGTGAAACCCCCCTTTTTTCCCCAATGGAAGAAGTTATTCTGAGCAGAAAGAGAGAGAGAGAAAGACAGAGAGAGACCATGGGGTGATGGTGATGGGCAGGGCAGAAATATATGAACTGTTGTCAACTTCCAACATTCCACACACACCGAGGGATGTCTTAGTGATGCGTAATGCAACAAAACAAGCAGGTATTACATTTAATATTGTCAAGCGTGCCACTTAAACGAGTGTGTTTGTGTGTTTCCTTTGCAGTGAATCCCTGTTGCCACTACCCCTGCGAGAACTTGGTGTGTGTGTGAGGTTCAGCCCAGACCAGTATCAATGCGACTGCACCCGCACAGGTTTCTACGGAGCGAACTGCACTAGCCGTAAGTTCCAGAAAACGTTGCAATATCCTTCTCTCTGTTGCTCTAAGATTGTAAAAGTGAGTTAAGAAGGTTCGTTCCTGTCAGGACGTAACACTTCCTGATTTCTGAAGTCAGATTAGCATTTCAAGAAGTGTATCAAGATTCCGAGCAAGCTTTTCGAGAACAGCTGTGTATATCCTGGCTTAGTTTGTCATGACAACCAGAAAGAAGGTTCAGCCTGGATAAGATATTATTTACAAATACTGACTCATTATTTTTCAGTGTTTATGGAGCACAATTGAACCAATGGAATATTCTCGTGTGTGGACTGAGGTACACTGAGGACATTTTTTGGGGCCAGTTTTAGGCTTGAAAATATTCATAACAGTGAGAGATGATGATATTTTAGCAAACTGTCGTGAATTCAGACCGCAGTGAATTATGGGTTATGGTGCGCTACATATTTATTTATGAAAAGTTTTTAAAAGCTGATGTGATGAAAATTCAAATGATCACTTCCCACATGCCTGTCAAGTATGAGCCGATCTCGCGGTCACCTCCCTTTCTCTCTCCCTTTGCCTCTCCCTCTCTCTCCCTTCGACTCTCGCTCTCTCCCTTCGTTGCTCCCGCTCTCTCACTATGCCTCTCCCTCTCTCCTTTTACCTCTCCCTCTCTCTCCTTTAATTTATCCCTCTCACCTTGCCTCTCCGTCTCTCTCACTTTGTCTCTCCCTCTCCCTTTGTCTCCCCCCCCCCCTCTCTCTCTCTCTGTAGCCGAGTTCTGGACCAGAGTTCGTCTGCTGCTGAGGCCCAGCCCCGACACCGTGCACTACCTCCTCACCCACTTCCACTGGCTGTGGCGCATCATCAACAGCACCTTCCTGAGGGACAGCCTCATGCGGGTCGTCCTCACAGGTAGGCTGCCTGGCACCTCCGTGGGTGGGCCAGCTTTTTCTCCTGCCGGAATGTCAGAACCAGGCGGGGGAGGCGAGCGCAGTCTGTGAGAGGGAGATGGGGAAAGTGAGCGAAGGGGAGAGATGGAGGGAGGGAGCGAGGGAGAGAGTGGGTGAGAGAAGAGGATATGGGTGAAATGTGTGCAGAAAGAGAGACGTTGTACGGTAGTAAAGACACATATACGTTTAAAAGAGGGAAGCATTTAGAAACCCCGCTTTATAAATGTGTTCTGCTTCTAAAAAGAGATACATCTCAGATACATACACTTCACACAATGGTACGCACACACACACACTGCTGTTCACACCTCTCTTGTAAAAAAAAAAGAAAAGAAAAAAAGAAATAATATTATTCAGGTTTTCAGATAAAACCTAAAGGAAGCAGGATACTCCGGGTGTGGCGAGCAATTTCTTAGACTTCCTGGAATTCGGCCTATCCAGATGCAGCGCCTAGGTGGGAGGGAGAGCAGCTGGAGAGGAGGGAGGCGGGAGGGGAAATGGCATGTGAGGCAAGATTAGACACACAGAGACAGGGTGGAATTAGGAGACAGGATTCAGACTGAATTGTCTGATGGGTATCAGGTTTGTTGGTAATGAAAGGTGTGGCATCTGATAAAATCGGTTTTGTCCAAACTTCTTACGTGTATTTCTCGATTTTTATTGTTATAACTACATGATATGTTATATTGTTACATTAATGTTTAGACACAAATATTTCCTAGTCTCTTTCTTAGAGTGTGTGCTAGCCAGTAATGGGTGGTGAAGTGGTCTTTCCTGACCTGATATCCTGAGAATATTTACTCTGGTCCCCACCCTATCCACCCACCCACCCTACCCAGTCCGTCCTGTACACCCTGTTCCTCCTGCCTACTCCTACAATTATTTACCAAGTCGATCCGCTACATTACTGTCTTCTTTAACTCTCTCTTTCCCTCCCTCCCCTTTAATTTCCCTCTCTGTCTCTGTCTCTCCTTGTCTCTCTCGTTCTCCCACCCATGTAACCTTTGCACACCAAATGTTATCTTATCTCTGTTGCGGGCTGACGAATCTTCGCTCATGCCAAGTGTTCCCTGAGTAATCTCTCTGGCAGATTAACCCAGAATTATTTCTAGTACCATTTCCCGCTCTTTCACCGAGACACATCTCCTCCCAGTGTTACATTTTCCATTTAGTCATTTAGCAGACGCTCTTATCCAGAGCGACTTACAGCAAGCACATGGACGTTCCCCCCCTGAGGCAAGTAGGGTGAAGTGCCTTGCCCAAGGACACAACATCACGTTGGCAAAAGCGGGGTTCGAACCAGGGACCTTCCGACGACTAACCCGAAGCCCTAACCGCTCAGCCACACGACCCCCTTCATGCCTTTGGGGTTTTCTGTGACTGTTTCCTGTTTCCTGTGCATTCTCTTTCTCAAAGTCAGATCCAACCTGATTCCCAGTCCTCCAACCTTCAACTCAAAGTACGGATACCTCAGCTGGGAGTCGTACTCCAATGTCTCCTACTACACTCGGATCTTACCCCCCGTGCCCGAGGACTGCCCCATGCCCATGGGCACCAAAGGTGAGAGGTTGTTTGTGCCGTGGACCAACCGGCGAAAGGAATGCAGACAAGCGACGCAAATAGAGACATCCCTTAGGGGAGATACCAGGTGTATCTTGGAAGGGGAACGTTTCGGAGGAGATCAATAGGTCATAGGTTCAAATCCCCACCTGTAGTTCACTGTGAATGAGGACACACGCCATGCGTTAATGACAGGTTTATGTCGAATAAATAATTGAATATTTGAATAAATCTCCCAAACGAACACGTTTTGTTTCTGTCCCTTGAAGGAAAGCCCGATCTCCCGGACCCTAAACTGATAGTGGAGAAGTTTCTCCTGAGGAGAACGTTCAGGCCGGACCCTCAGGGCACAAACCTGATGTTTGCCTTCTTCGCCCAGCACTTCACCCACCAGTTCTTCAAGACCCACAACCGGATGGGACTAGGCTTCACCAAGGCTCTGGGACACGGGGTGAGAGACGCAGGGGCCAATGGGATCCATCTCTGGAGCTTAAGTCCCACGTTTGTCCTCTTTTCAAAGGTCTAGGATAGCTTACATTTAGTCATTTAGCAGACGCTCTTATCCAGAGTGACTTACAGCAAGTACAGGGACACTCCCCCCCCTGAGGCAAGTAGGGTGAAGTGCCTTGCCCAAGGACACTACACGTTGACACAACCGGGGGTTCGAACCAGGGACCTTCTGATTACTAACCTAACAGCCTAACCGCTCAGCCATATGACTCCCATGAGGAGTCAAGACAAGCTTATCCGAACTTTAACTGGACACATTGTAAAACTCTCGCAGAGTATCTTCGTGAGGTGAAGTCAATCGGATAACGTTTCTGGTGTGCATGTGAACCTTCTAGGTGGATGCAGGTCACGTGTACGGGGACTCCCTCGAGCGTCAACTGGAGCTGAGGCTTTTGAAGGATGGCAAACTGAAGTACCAGGTAGGGAAACCTTGACACAACACAACCGAGTTCTCTCTTTCCCGCTGTACCACTATGAGACTGTGCACTTAGCACAAATCTCTTCTTGAGAGCCGTCAGAATGTCACTTTATCGGTGTTTAAAAGTAGTGAGTGTCCGTGCTAGCTAGTACAGGTGTGGTAATGAGCATGTTTCATTTCAGTCAGGGTGCTTAAAAACTCACTGGACCTAATCAGTAGCCTTAAAGATGGTGATAACGCCCTACTTCCTCTTTGAGGTAAACGGAACAGCATTGTAAAGCATTGTTTACAATATACAACAATCATTTTCATTTACTTTTCCCTCCAGAATAAGTATTGCAAAAGTAGTTTTTCTGGGAAGCCTATTTGGGATAGATATGGTCGGAAGTTGGGAGTTAATGTGTTGGGAGGACTGTTGACTTTTAAACTCTGGGATAAGATATGGCCTCATTTCTCAGACCATGAGCCACAAAGGTTAGTGTGACTTCTACCCAGCGAATGGTTTTCCGGACTTATTGTTCTTTCACCAATTCCTCAAACCCAACCTTTCCCCGACGTCGACTCCGTCGCCCAGGTGATTAACGGGGAGGTCTACCCGCCTACGGTGGACCAGGCTCCAGTGAGCATGAGCTACCCTCCGAGCGTGCCCAGGGCGGAGAGCATGGCCATCGGGCAGGAGGTGTTTGGCCTGCTGCCGGGCCTCACCATGTACGCCACCCTGTGGCTGAGGGAGCACAACCGCGTGTGCGACGTCCTGAAGGGGGAGCATCCCACCTGGGATGACGAGCAGCTCTTCCAGACCGCCAGGCTCATCATCATCGGTGAGGGGAGACCTGGGAGACAGGAGGGAGGATTGGGGGGAGGGCTTTGGAGACTGAGGAGAGAAGGGGGGATTGGGGGAGGGGGGGCTTTGGAGACTGAGAAGAGAAGAAGGGACTGCGGGAGGGGGGGCTTTTGAGGCTGAGGGAGGAGGGGAGGACTGATGGGGGGGTCTGGGGGCTTTGGAGGCTGAGGAAAGAAGGGGAGGACTGATGGGGGTGCTGGGGGCTTTGGCGGCTGAGGAGAGAAGGGGAGGACTGGTGGGGGTGCTGGGGGCTTTGGCGGCTGAGGAGAGAAGGGGAGGACTGGGTGGGGGAGGGGGGGAATGTTTCCACAAACACAAGCTCCATAACTTTTTTTTCTTAAACTTTTTGAAATTCATCAAATTCACGTGTCCATTCGCGGCGGCTCCCCGTTCCAGGCGAGACCATCCGGATCGTGATCGAGGAGTACGTCCAGCACCTGAGCGGCTACCTTCTGCAGCTCAAGTTCGACCCCGCGCTTCTCTTCGGCTCCCAGTTCCAGTACAGGAACCGCATCGCCGTGGAGTTCAACCAGCTGTACCACTGGCACCCCCTCATGCCGGACAGCTTCCGCATCGCTGGGGACGACGTGCCGTACCCCCGCTTCATCTTCAACACGTCCGTCCTCACGCACTACGGCGTGGAGAAGCTCGTGGACGCCTTCTCGCGACAGCCAGCTGGACAGGTACTGGGAATTGACGTTGGTAGACTGGTTCTGGTGCTATGTGGTCAGGCTGGTTCTTGTATTGGTAGACTGGTTCTGGTGCTATCTGGTCAGTCTTGTTCTTACATTTATTTAGCTGTTCTATCTCTTATATCTACAACACTAAAAAGAATTTGTCTTTGACGATGAGTCTTACAGATTTTGTTTATATGAACGTTTTTTATCTAAAATATTTTTGAATTTAAGTATAAACAGTGGATACACTTACATTGAGTCATTTAGCAGACGCTCTTATCCAGAGCGACTTACAGCAAGTACCGGGATGTTCCCCCTTGAGGTAAGTAGGGTGAAGTGAATTGCCCAAGGGCACAACATCATGTTGGCACAGCCGGTATTGGAACCAGGAACCTTTTGATTACTTGCCCCGCTCCCTCACCGCTCAGCCACCCGACTCCCTACTAACTCCCGACTCCCTGTGTGGTCAGTCTGGTTCTCAAATTGGCAGACTGGTTCTGGTGATACATGGTCGGTCTGGTTTTGATATTGGTAGACTGGTTTCAGTCATGCTAATCTGATACCACTCTCATTGATATAGTATTGTCGGACTAATCACTTTTCCTGGTAACTTAGACACGTTTACTTTGCACTGTGGCTAGTAAATATAGTTTCTTGACCCTCCAAAAGACAGTTAAATCCATTCCCTTCTAATCCTTGATTGGCTGCTGTACTCTCTATATGTATTTAATGGCATACATGTATGCATATTCATTACTATTTAAATGTCTATTTGTTAAGTAAATATTCCGTCAATGGCAGTGCATGTTGGGACAGGTTCTGGGGTGTGGTAGTGGCTGTCGGGGGTATTTTTATTTGTTGTCCCCATTTGGTGTATGCTGGTTGGTTATTTTTAGGATCTAGACATTAGAATTTTCTGCACCAGAAAAGAACTAAAGGGATGTGCAAGGATGTTCAGTCATATCCACAGGATGTGCTGGTATATATATGTCCATATCTTATATCTACCACACTAAAAAGAGTTGACCGACTTTGACGATGAGTCTTACAGATTTTGTTTATATGAACTGTTATCATCTAATGGATTTTTTCATCTCTGGAAATATCCTTTGAATTGAAGTATAAACAGTGGATACACTTACATTGAGTCATTTAGCAGGCGCCCTTATCCAGAGCGTTCTACAGCAAGTACCGGGACATTCCCCCCTGAGGCAAGTAGGGTGAAATGCCTTGCCCAAGGACAGAATGTCATGTTGCCACAGCCAGGGCTCGAACCATGGACCTTCTTATTACTAGACCGACAACCTAACCCACTGCACCACATGGCTCTATATCGTTAGTGGTGACAAACCGTGCCAAAGCAGTGTTTGTCTCAAACATTACTAATATTTTGTGGCCTCCCACATCTAACTGTAATAATCGGAGCCTTCGTTTGATGGCAATACATGCAAACTGTCTCCTTTCCACTCTTGAACTTGCATTGTTTGTTCCTGTCTCAGATAGGGGGCGGTAAGAACATCCATCGGGTGGTGACCCATGTGGCCGAGGGCGTGATTAAAGAGTCCAGGGCGTTGCGTCTGCAACCCTTCAACCAGTACAGGAAACGCTTCAACCTGAAGCCCTACACCTCCTTCTCTGAGTTCACTGGTGAGTGGCTCGATCTGGAACATTCCCAGGATGGAAGCCTTTTTCAACCGTTGAGAGGAATCGAATAACGTGATTCTGTCCAGAGTGGATATTTTTATTATGAGTGGATCCAGTCCTCCTTAAAAGGCTTTCTGGAATGCTAGGAAAATAATTTGCCATGATCTAGTGCAGGGGCGGGCAATCTTGGTTCTCGAGTGCCACAGTTCTGAAGGTTCTAGATGTTTCCCTGCTCTAGCACACCTGACTCTAATAAATGGGTCATTATCAAGCTCTGTAGAAGCCTCTTAATGAGCCATTCATTAGAGTCAGGTGTGCTGGAGCAGGGAATC
Source organism: Protosalanx chinensis (assembly GCA_030340685.1). NCBI lineage: Eukaryota > Metazoa > Chordata > Actinopteri > Osmeriformes > Salangidae > Protosalanx > Protosalanx chinensis. The sequence goes on from CM059337.1 coordinate 6,395,907, forward strand.
ATCTAAAACCTTCAGGACAGTGGGCCCCTGAGGATCAGGGTTGGACACCCCTGATCTAGTGCAATAACAAAAAGGAATTGAAATTCCCACTACTGGCTACGAATAATTAAAAATTCTAAATCTACAGTATGTGTTCCTGTCGGTTAGTGGTAAGGGAGGGAGTCATGGCTCAGCGGTTAAGGCATTGGTCTTGCGAATCGGAAGGTTGCAAGTTAGATTCCTGGTTGTGGCTACTTGATGTTGTGTCCTTGGGCAAGGCACTTCACCCTACTTGCCTCAGGGGGGAATGTCCCTGTACTTGCTGTAAGTCGCTCTGGATAAGAGCGTCTGCTAAATGAATAAATGTAGTTGTAAGGCACAGTGTTGTACTGTACGGACTCTGCTTAGAGCTGCTTCCTTTTTCCCAGGAGAGGAAGAGGTTTCCCGGGAACTGGAGGAACTCTACGGTCACATCGACGCTCTGGAGTTCTACCCCGCCCTCATGCTGGAAAAGACACGCCCCAACGCCATCTTCGGCGAGAGCATGGTGGAAATGGGAGCGCCGTTCTCTCTGAAAGGCCTGCTGGGAAATCCCGTCTGCTCGCCGGAGTACTGGAAGCCCAGCACCTTCGGAGGACAGACGGGCTTCGAGATTGTCAACTCGGCGACCCTGGAGAAGCTGGTGTGTCTGAACAGCAAGACATGTCCTTACGTGGCCTTTCACGTTCCGCGGGAGGAGGAGGAGCGGAAGGAGGAGGCGCAGGCCCCAGAGAGGCCATCTCCTGAGCTCTAGTCCCCGATGACCAAGCCCAGCTCCCTGGAGGGATTTCGCGATCGCCAGCTGCTCCCTGCATGCTGATGTTTGCAAAATGCTGTGACTGCAGTTGGATACTTACTTCAAGGGGGGGCCTCTACTACGAATCAAGATCTGGCGTTTAAACTTCAGGCGGGGTTAAACCTGAAGTCAACCTTGCTAACGCCAAATCTTGTTTCGTGGTACAGGCCCCTGGTCTGACCAGTTCATTGAAGTCTGTTGTGTCCCCCCCCCCCCCATGTTTTAGCAGACGGATTGGGATTTTAGATTTTTCCCCTCAGAATTGACAGAAACGACAACGCAATATTGTGAAATGTTGATTTTTATTTTGGTTTACCAGATGTGGTGTGGCCATGTCAGGCCGCCATTAGACGTCAGAATACGTTCCGCAAACTTTTAAATGTTGTTACTTCGACATCGGTTTGTAAATGAACTGCATGTACAGAAGCTGCCGTGGAAAGAGCTAAGTTTTGTGACAAACGTATTGTTTCTTTACCTGTTTCATACTGCCGTTTAAAAACCCAGCCCCCCCACTGCAGGTCATAGGATGAGTTCATGAACATTTCCATTCATTTTTCACCAGAGGGGTTTTTTATGGAATTAAATCAGACTTGTTTTAAGTACAATTAAAAAAAATTACGTCCAAAATTGACAAAAGGCATTGTCAAGGTAACGGTTCACAAGACAACACGGTGTCCACCATGAAAACATTAGAAAAGTCACATTATAGTGTTGCTTAGTCAGGGCTGTGAGCTCATATCGATCCCTTTGGTTTTGGTAAAGATATTAACAGTCTGCCGATAACCCTGACAGCTATAGCTTATGGTGATTTAGCTTCCTGAATGGCCCCTGACAGCAATAGCTATTTGTTTTTGCAACAATTTGACAGTACATGCAATCCTTGGCTTTTTCTTTCCAGTGTTAAATAAACAATCACTGGAAAATCAAATAGTGTAATCTCTACCTTAATGAAAAAGTATAAAATATACAGGGTACAGTACATTAAACTCCAGTCTTGGAACTATTCAGTGAGATAAATATATGTGGTAGCTTAAGAAAGCTGCCAAGAAGATATTTTGCCAGCTAGAACGTAATAAAAATAAAATATCAAGTAGAAAGCCAAAACACTAGATGGAACACAGTTCACAAGGGAAAGTGCAGTTTAGTACAAACAGTCTAATTCAAGGCTAGTCTTCAGAAACCCCCCCCCCCACACTTCAATGTCTTCCTCTTAAAACCCAGTAACTCGTACGCAGTCAACATGTCGTGGCTGAAAATGGCTCCGCTCTCGGTTTACTTACTCTGACGCAAACCAGATATCGTGAGGTCGTGTTCCTGGCTGTGAGCCAATCGGGAGCCGAGTTGCGACCCCTGGGGCGTGGCCGTGGCGGGAGCCATGGTGCTCGGCTGGCCGCCCGTCGCCGCGCTGGCCGCTGGGAAAAAATGGACGTCGACGGCAACCGTGGTGAGGCCCAGGGACACGCAGTGGGAGAGGAGGAGGGGCATGTTGCCGTGGGAGATGCTCAGGCTGTGGCGGACGGGCGCGGCGGAGGGTTCCGCCGTCCGCAGGGTGAGGGAGGAGCGGAAGCCGTCCTCACGCAGGCTGGGCGGGGAGGGCGAGGGCGAGCGGTAGAGGGAGGGCGACGGGGGAGGGAGGGCGTCCGGGAACGAGGGGTACTCGGGCCCCCCCCCGGCGATCCAGTCCTCCACGCTCTGCAGCTGGATGCTGGGGTGGGAGAAGGTGCAGCCCTTCTCCTCATCCAGGGAGGTGTCCACCTGAAAGGGGGGTGGGGTGGGGGAGGAATCGATCAGGAAAATCAGTAAAGCGCACGATACTGTCAAGGACTTACGGATCAGTTGCATATGGCACTGAATAAAACATGAAGGTAGGGCTGTGCAATGTTTTAGATGTTTACCTGCTCCAACACACCTGATTCAAATGAATGGGTCCTCATGAAGCTCAGCAGAAGCCTGATAATTACATTTTATTTGAATCAGGTGTGTTGGAAGGGGGAAACATCTAAAACATGCAGGACAGTGGGGCCCAGAGGACCATAATTGAGAACCACTGATGTAGTTGGGTATGTTGTCCCAATCATCTAATCTGTAGTGTTCGTACCGATAAGATTCAGTCAAATCTCTCACTTGTACATACATGTAACCCCTGTCACTAAGTCCAGTTGCACTGTGCTGGCCATGAACCAGGGTTTCCAACATGGGAGACGGACGCTCTAACAAGGAGGTCACCAACCCTGGTCCTGGAGGGCCACTGTCCTGACGGTTTTAGATGTTTCCCTGCTCCAGCACACCTGATTCTAATGAATGGTAATTATGAGGCTTCTACAGAGCTTGATAATGATCCGTTCATTAGATTCAGGTGTGCTGGAGCAGGGAAACATCTAAAACCTTCAGGACAGCAGCCCTCAAGGACCAGGGTTGGTGACCCCTGCGCTAGAGATCAGAGGAGTGAGATTTACTCGCACAGCACACCCAACGTACATGCATTCTCACACACTGACCAGGCTGTTGTGGGTGGGCTCCAGCGAGGTATCTGCTATGACTGAGTGTTCAGGGGTGGGCTGGGCAGGGGGGCCCTCCAGGAGCCCCTCGGAGGAGGGGTCTGCCTGGGTAAGGACCGAGCAGCTCGAGGGGCGGGCCCTCGTGTCGGAGGTATTGGGGCTTTGCTCGATCACCGCCATCAGTTCGTTATCCTCGAACGCCCTATACAGAAGGGAGAGGTCCAAAGAAAAAAGTATGTTCACTCACAACATCCTTGCCACATACTGTAGACGTCGAGGCGGGGTTTAGGAGCAAACAGTCACCTGTTCTCGTATGTTTTTCCCGTGGCCAGACGTTCTGCGTGTCTGCAAGGTACTGCCAGGTTCCTTAGAACTGGAGGAGAACATTCCCATGATTCTCACAGCTGACCGAAATAACAAAATCCCCAAAATGATCTAATTCTGTCTGGGACAGATTGATTTCCACTTCCAGACGTCACTTCTATCCAATTACGAATTAAACCTAAGTACATTTAGTCATTTAGCAGGTGCTTTTATCAAGAAAGACTTAAAGCAAGTACAGGGAAATCCACCCGAGGCAAGTAGGGTGAAATGCCTTGCCAAAGGACACAATGTCATGCAGCCACAGCCGGGAATCGAACTTGCAACCTTCCGGTCACGAGCCCAATGCCTTAACCGCTGAGCAACATGACCCCCATCAACTCCCCAAGTTAATCAAATGTTAAGCCCTGTTCAAATCCCTATGAACGACATAGAGAAACACCTCCTTCCTCTCGTATTCAAGACGATGAGCGTTACTGGTCTAGCCGGTTCAAGGTGACCCCCCACTAACCTCCTCGACCAATCGGAGCAGGTTCGTTCTTCGGGACCAGCGAGTAGAAGGCCATGGTGATGAAGATGAAGGCAAGGGACACGCCAACCCCGACCACGATGGGGATGTCGTGCTTCTCCAGCACGGGTAGCCATGACGGCGGCTTCGGCGTCACCCTGGCAAGGAAGACGATGGAAAAGAGGAAGAATTGGGGGTGAATTAAGGCTTCGTTTTTAGAAATACAAGTCCTGGGGTCTATTTTATAATTTATTTATTTTTACCACAGGTTTAGCTCAGAACAGTTCGTTGTTGTGGAGAAAAAAAAACGAATCATTGATAGCATTTGCGGTTAAGCCACAAAAGGCTGACGGTTGTTCATCTGATTCCTTAGCACGCCATATCTGCACGCCTAGCTTGCCATTTGTTGACAGATAAGATCAACACCTCGAAAGAGGAAGTGACAGAAAGATGAAAACCAGAGATAGATGCCCGTGCCCCCTCCCAAAAATGATAATAATAATAAATAATAATAAATGCAAAAATAAATGCATCCAAAAACTTTGCTAAGAGTTTTGCTTGTTCTAATTCTTCTTGGGGGAAGTGGGCGGGGCGCACAACAGTAATCCGCCCCTGGGGGCGCTAGATACCCTAGATCCGCCACTGAATAGGCCCCCCTCCTGCCTTTGCTGTCTGCAGGTGAAACCCCTAACCCCTGCACCCCAACCAACCTCACCCCTCATCCCCACCCGAGGGTACCTGGGGTCCTCGCTGGTCCTCATGGTGGACTGGGAGGTGTTCCTCTTCAGCCTCTCTGTGGGCTCTGAGTGGTTGGGCCCCGCTGACCTGGCAGGGGGTGCAGGGTTGGCTGACTGGCTGGCGTTCTGCCGGAGGGGGTCCACGGTGGTGACTGGGGGGCTGCTGGGGACCTGGATGTCAGGGCTCTGGGGCTCTGGGGTCAGGGGAAGGGCCGGGGGTGGTGAGGGGGTGAGGATGGAGGCCTCACTGAGGGGATGTGTGGGTGTGGTTCGGAGGCGAGGTTTCCAGGTTTGCCCATGTGAAGACTGGGATGGGTGAGGTTGGGGTGAAGGGGGTTTTGGGATGTTTTGGGATCCCTGGGGTTGAGCTGGTTGAGGCTGGGCTGAAGGTGGATGTGGGAAGGGTTTGGGTGGTTGAGGTTGTGACTGGGTCGTGGAAAGTTGAGGTTGTGACTGGGTCGTGGATGGTTGAGGTTGTGACTGGGTCGTAGATGGTTGAGGTTGTGACTGGGTCGTGGGTGGTTGAGGTTGTGACTGGGTCGTGGGTGGTTGAGGTTGTGAGTGGGTTGTGGATGGTTGAGGTTGTGACTGGGTTGTGGATGGTTTAGGTTGTGACTGGGTCGTGGGTGGTTGAGGTTGTGACTGGGTCGTGGATGGTTGAGGTTGTGACTGGGTCGTGGATGGTTGAGGTTGTGACTGGGTCGTGGATGGTTGAGGTTGTGACTGGGTTGAGGATGGTTGAGGTTGTGACTGGGTCGTGGGTGGTTGAGGTTGTGACTGGGTTGTGGATGGTTGAGGTTGTGACTGGGTCGTGGATGGTTGAGGTTGTGACTGGGTCGTGGATGGTTGAGGTTGTGACTGGGTTGTGGATGGTTGAGATTGTGACTGGGTCTTGGATGGTTGAGGTTGTGACATGGTTGTGGATGGTTGAGGTTGTGATTGGTTTGTGGATGGTTGAGAGTGTGATGGTAATGCCAGTGGTTGTGTAGGTGCTACTTCAAACACACTCTGAGAAGCTGGAAACAAGTTATGGTCACTGGGCTGTAGGCCTGGGTCTAAAAGGGGGATAGAGGGCTGTAAGCCTGGGTCTAAAGGGGGGATAGAGGGCTGTAAGCCTGGGTCTAGAGAAGGAGCAGAGGGCTGCAGACCTGGGTCTAAAGGGGGGATAGAGGGCTGTAGACCTGGGTCTAAAGGGGGGATAGAGGGCTGTAAGCCTGGGTCTAGAGGAGGAGCAGAGGGCTGCAGACCTGGGTCTAGAGGAGGAGCAGAGGGCTGCAGGCCAGGGTTTAGAGGAGGGATAGAGGGCTGCAGACCTGGGTCTAAAGGAGGGATAGAGGGCTGCAGGCCTGGGTCTAGAGGAGGGATAGAGGGCTGCAGGCCTGGGTCTAGAGGAGGGATAGAGGGATGCAGACCTGGGTCTAAAGGAGGAATAGAGGGCTGCAGGCCTGGGTCTAGAGGGGGGACAGAGGGCTGCAGACCTGGGTCTAGAGGGGGGATAGTGGGCTGCAGACCTGGGTCTAGAGGAGGGACCTCAGACAGAGACTTAGTGGATAATCGTGTGGGGTCGGGGAGCAAGGAGGTGGACTGGTTCGAGAGGTCAGGAGGCTGGCCTGGTGGACCATCACTGGGAGATGAAGCCCAAGACTGCTTAACACCAGTGACAGAAGAAGAGGCCTGAGTCGATTCAAGCACATGAAGCTGAAAGCCAGCAGCCAAGGGTGCGCGGTGCGTGTTCAGGGGCCCGATACGAAGAAGAGACTGGACGCGGGTCACCGAATATGGGGTGGGCGTCAGAAGAGGCTGGGGGTTTGGGATCCAGGGCAGGTGGTTGGACACCAGCGACTGGGCCAGGAGGTCTGGGGGTTGGTGAAGCTCTGCAGGGGGCTGGATCTGAGTGACTATGGGCCGGGTTGGGTCGGAGGCGGCGGGATGGTCGGATCGGATCTGGGGGTGACGTCCTCTCAGTCCAATGACCTCCAGGGGAGATGTGAAGTCTAAGGTGTTCCCTAAGGTAAACCGTTGGGTCACCAAGGTTGCTGAATCAACTAGTGATGCCTGGACTGAAAAAACGACAAGAAAGAATTGGGTCAAAAACAAACCAATCAATGCGAATAATGAAATGATCTTGGTGGAACCGATGATGTCACCTGTGGTCTCTCCCTGTTGTGGGGGTTGGTGGGTCATTTCAGAATTCTGCTCAACGCCGTTTGACTTGCTGGATGGGGGAGTCATTTGTTGGACTTCCTTGTGGGTTGCCTGAAAAGGTCCAAAGGAGATGTTTTCTCAGATGGGAAAACGTCTTCCTTTTCCTAAACAAATATGGCTGCCAGACATAACCATGACACACAGCCAAGCCCAAGTGGAACAACTTTGTGTGAAAAGGCCAAACCGCAGAGGAACAACAGGAAGCGGACTCATTCGGTACCATCTGAGCACTACAAGTAACTACCCACAACAGCAAACAGTGGTCATCAAAAACATGTACGCAACAGAGACTAACATTTCTGCACTTTGAGCTTGTACTCACAGCAGACAAAACGTGTCTAGTCTGTTTGTCTCTATCAGCTGGGCCATCTTCAGCTTTGGATAGGAGGAGCAAGTTCACACAGACCATTACAAATAAAATAAAATACAATCATAATGTACTTAATGTAAGTCGCTTTGGATAAAAGCGTCTGCTAAATGAGATATTATTATTATATTGTGACAGAGAGAGCGAGAGAGGTCGAATGAGAAGACAGAGCGATAAGAGGGATGAAGAGAGAGAAGCGGTGGTGAGAGATAGACGGGAAGGAAGGGTGAGCGCGACGAGAGGAAGTGAGAGAGGTAAGAGCGGTAAGCGCGTGAGATATAATAGAGAGATGAGAGAGAAAAAGAGAAGGAGAGAAAAGGAGAACGAGAGAGAAAGAGGGAGAAAGAGATGAGTGAGAGATAGAAACAGTCGATCGAGAGACAGAGAGAGAGGGAGGGAAAGAGAGAGGAAGAGAACGAGAGAGAGGGATAGAGAGAGAGAAAGAAAGAACGAGAGTGGGAGTGAAAGAGAACGAGAGAGAGGGATAGAGAGAAAGAAAGAACGAGAGTGGGAGAGAAAGAGAACGAGAGAGAGGGATAGGGAGAGAGAAAGAACGAGAGAGAGGGATAGAGAGAAAGAAAGAACGAGAGTGGGAGAGAAAGAGAACGAGAGAGAGGGATAGAGAGAAAGAAAGAACGAGAGTGGGAGTGAAAGAGAACAAGAGAGAGGGATAGGGAGAGAGAAAGAACGAGAGAGAGGGATAGAGAGAAAGAAAGAACGAGAGTGGGAGAGAAAGAGAACGAGAGAGAGGGATAGAGAGAAAGAAAGAACGAGAGTGGGAGAGAAAGAGAACGAGAGAGAGGGATAGAGAGAAAGAAAGAACGAGAGTGGGAGAGAAAGAGAACGAGAGAGAGGGAGAGAGAGAAAGAGAACGAGAGAAACAGAGAGAGACAGAGAAAGACAGAAAAAGAGAGAGAGAGAGTCAGTATGAGTCAAACAGGGATGGATCTCGTACCAGTCACTATGAGGACGGTCCTCCTCTGCTGCCGTCCTGCTTGGTTTTCAGCAGTGCACTGGTACTGTCCTTCATCAGACCACTGAACGCTGATGATCCGGAGGGTTCCGTCATCTACACAGAGGAGAGCAGAGGCACACGCTAAAGCCCCGTTTGTAATATAAGCCCTGTATATGGAAACCCTATTAGGAAGGTCAGGTGGATCAGCGGCTAAAGCGTTGGGCTAGTGATCGGAAGTTGTGAGTTTGATTCCCGGCTGTGGCTAACTGACGTTGTGTCCTTAAGCAAGGCACTTCACCCTACTTGCCTCAGGGGGAATGTCCCTGTACTTGCTTTGGATAAAAGTGTCTGCTAAATGTAAATGTATTGATGTACCTAGAATTCTACTGTACTTTTCACATGCACCTGAATTTGAATACGGCTTTGGATAAAAGCACAAAATGTCATTGGAAGTGTAGGAGGGTCTCACCGTCTACGTCTCTCCCCTGGGAGGCCGTGATGGGGGTGTGCTGGTCTCCTTTGCTCCAGGTGTAGCTGATAGGAAGGACCCCCACCGCCCTGCACCGCAGAACCACCAGACGCCCCAGCACGCTGGTCACCTGGCCCAGCCATGGCACTATGATGGGGCTGGCTGTAGCAGAGGCCCAGCCCCCAGAGAGGAGGACCGTAAGAAGAGAGGAGGAGAGGAAAGTGACCTAGCGCGATCTTTGGGGGTTAGGATGACCCGAAACTGGATTTAAGTCCAGAGTGAGACATTTCGATTGTACGTGCTTGATTGAACTCGGACAAAACAGGGTACAGGGTAAACATTGAAGAAACCTGCTTTATTTAACGGTTGAGGGTGGGGTCTTTTTGACCCTTAGGACAGGGGGAGTTGCAGCATATGAAGGGGTTCCTCCACAAGGCTTAACGAGGGTCGTTTATAGGTTTCCAGGTGGGAGGGAGAGACCATTCAACAGAGTTCTCTCAGAGAACGCATTTTCTTCCTACAGTTCAAGGCCCCAAGGCCCCATGGCAACCGTGGACGCCTGACTTTTATAGGGGTAGGCTGCCGCCATGGTAACTTACCGGCGACGCGCAGCGTGGCGGTGCTCCGGACGCGGCCCAGAGCGTTGGCGGCCTCGCAGGTGTACATGCCCTCGTCAAAACTTCTCACCGATTGGATGAAAAGACTGGAGTTCCTCACCCTGGCAACAGACAAACCCCAAAGCATTTCCATTCAGCAGACGCTCGTATCCAGAGCGACTTACAGCAAGCACAGGGAAGTTTCCCCTGAGGCAGGGTGAAGTGCCTTGCCCAAGGACACAACATAAGGTTGGCACAGCCAGGGTTTGACTCAGGGACCTTCTGATTACTAGGCCAACACCCTTACCGCTCAGCCACCTGACTCAAATCCCTGAAAACCTCACACAGAACACCCCTAACCTTCTGAAATACCTTTTTGTTACCATTTCTGTTTGTTATGTTTGTCTGAGGCCTAGATTTAGGTTAGCATTCAATTCTTCTCGTCTACATTTATCCAATCCAATCCAATCCAACTTTATTTAAATTGCACTTTAAAACAACATGGTTGACCAAAGTGCAGTACATAGCAATATTAAAAACGCAATAGACACACACTATACACAGTAAAAACAACACAACGATAGGTAAAAAACTCAACAAATAGAGACACACTGTACACAGTAAAAGTCAACACATCACTGAAAAGCTAAGGTAAAAAGATAGGTCTTAAGAGCTGGATATGGACTCTGCCTGTCTAAGGTGCAGGGGCAGCGCGTTCCATAGTTTGGGGCCCGCGACGATATGTTATCTCATATCCTCAATCTCCGTTGGTGTAAAAGGGTTTGAAAACCCCTTTCTGTATGTTAGTGAACATATAGCTCACAGTTTTAATGATATTTAAAGCCTACCGTCCTGTACATGTTCCTTTTAGTACAGCAGTTCAGTTGCAGATATTTCTAGAATGTCCTAAACACTGTCATTTTATCAGTAGGTAACAGTGTCCAACACTTGTGTTGATCTGAACGCACCCCACAGTGGTCCTCCCACCAGTCTCCCAGTGGAGTCCCTGCTTGTGCCACCTGATGGAAGGGGCCGGGTGCCCCCACACCTGGCACTGGAACACCACCTGAGCCCCCACGGGCACCGTGGCCACCAGGGGGGCCAGCCTCACCGTGGGAGGGGCTGGCAGTGAAGAGAGAGGGGAGGGAGGTAGGGAGTTACAGATAAATAGTGGATTTAACAACCCAAGAATATGAAGGATGTTAGTGTGTGTGTGTGTGTATGTGCGGACGTACCCAGGACTTTGAGGCTGATGCTCCTAGACATCACAGACCGCTGAAGGTAGGGGTTTGATGCTCTGCACAGGTAGGTCCCGCTGTCCGTCTCCTGCACACTACATCAACAGGCACCTGTGTCACCTCACGTAGCGCAACACACCCACCCACACACACACACAGCACACACACCTGTGGAAGGTGAGGTCTCCGTGGGGTGCCAGGGTGTAGTGAGGACCAGGGGGGAGGGGGGCGTTGTTCTTCAGCCAGGCCAGCCGGGCTGGAGGTCTGCTGCGGGGGGGTCGGCACACCAGGGTGAGCGAGTCTCCCCTCCTTGCTGTGTGGTCGCTGGGCTGCTGAACGAAATCCCGGTCCATCACTGTGGAAAGAGAAGGGGGATTACGGGTTAGCGTTCGTGTGGGCACTGTGTGTGTTTGTTGTTCTGTTAGCGCAGGGGTGTCCAATCCTGGTCCTGAGGGACGCTGTCCTGAAGGTTTTAGATGTTTCCCTGCTCCAGCACACCTGATTCTAATGATGTGTCGTTATCAAGCTCTGTGGAGGTGTGCTTGAGCAGGGAAACATCTAAAACTGTCAGGACAGCGGCCCTTGAGGACCAGGATTGGACACCCCTGCGCTAACAGAACAACAAACACACACAGTGCCCACACGAACGCTAACCCGTAAACCCCCGTGTTAGCGTAACACAACAGGGTCGGCCTCAGCAAGCAACGCGTTTGCACAAAAAGTGTTGCACCATGACATTGCAGCATAATCAGTTGTGTAGGTTTTGTGTGTGTGCCTTATCAAGTGTATACACCTTATAGAGAAGGGGTGTCCAATCCTGGTCCTCAAGAGCCATAATCCTGAAGGTTTTAGATGTTTCCCTGCTCCAACACACCTGATTTTAATGGATGGGTCGTTATCAAGCTCTGTGGAAGCCTGATCATTATATTCAGGTGTGCTGGAGCAGGGAAACATCTAAAACAGTCTGGACAGTGAGCCCTTGAGGACCAAAGGAGGACCAGTGGAGTGTTTATCCATCCTGCACGTGTGTTCTCCTGTTACCTACCTGCCAGGAGGAGGAAGGCGGGCTGGGACCTCGCCGTCTCCCCCTCGTTCTGGGCCTCGCAGTGGTAGGAGCCCTCCTGCTCCTCAGACACGTTCCTGAGGGCCACAGGACACCACGTCAACTCACACAACTTGTTTCCGCAGAGACAAGGACACTCACCGCTCGGAACGGTCTGGTTCAGGGGTGGGCAGTCCTGGTCCTCGAGGGCCACTTTCCAGAAGGTTTGATATCTTTCCCTGTTCCAGCACACCTGATTATAATTATCAGGCTTCCGCAGAGCTTGATAACAACCCATCCATTAGAATCAGGTGCGCTAGAGCAGGGAAACATCTAAAACCTTCAGGATTGCCGCCCTCGTGGACCAGGATTGCCCGCCCCTGGTCTAGTTCCTGGCCAGGAGGGAAAAGTTGCCCGACCTGAAAACGAGCCGCTGTCCGTGGGCCAGCATGCTATAGCTGGAGCCGTTGACCACAGGGCGGCCATCTTTAAACCACATCACCGTGGGAACCGGGAACCCACGGACGACGCAGCTCATGGAGGCTTCCGTCCCCACGGCAACAGTGACGTTGTCTGGGCCGTGGATTATCTGAAGTCTTCTAGGGGCTCCTGGAGAAAAGTGGACACAGTGCTTTTACCTAGCACTGTTAGCATAGCAGCATGACTCTTACCTAGCACTGTTAGCATAGCAGCATGACTCTTACCTAGCACTGTTAGCATAGCAGCATGGCTCTTACCTATAGCACTGTTAGCATAGCAGCATGACTCTTACCTAGCACTGTTAGCATAGCAGCATGGCTCTTACCTAGCACTGTTAGCATAGCAGCATGGCTCTTACCTAGCCCTGTTAGAATAGCAGCATGGCTCTTACCTATAGCACTGTTAGCATAGCAGCATGGCTCTTACCTAGCACTGTTAGAATAGCAGCATGGCTCTTACCTATAGCACTGTTAGCATAGCTTATAACTATAGTAAGTGAGAGAGTATAGAGAAGAATGTATATATATAGTACGAGGGGGGGGGGGGGGTTATATACACAGTAGTGCAAACAGTGGTGCAAAATCACAGTGGTAAGTTTTAAGGTGTTGTGTGCTAAAGTGGCTTGTGCAGAGTGCAGTGGGATTCTGGGTGGGGGTGTGGGGTGTTGGTGGATGTCATACTGGGTCCTTGGCCCTGTTGAAGAGGGCAATGGCAGAAGGGTAGAACCTAGGTAGAACTTACCTAGCACTGTTAGCATAGCAGCATGGCTGTTCCTGCTGATGTTGAGGACAGAGTTGTGTGTGACACAAACATATTCTCCCTGGTCTTCCACGGACACGTTAGAGAGATGCAGAGTGCCTGATGTCTTCCTCTGACTTCCACCGCCATACTGGCCCTGAGGAACCACGCACCACGTTCAAAACGAAGCTGCTACACACATTTACATTACGTTTATCCAAGAGAGAGCTTCACAAAAGAGCACAGGTCAGTGATTGCAATATTGCAGGTAGTCAGATTCTGAAGCACACATTGTGGGAAACCAAACAAGTGCCAAAGGGAAGAACCACAAGAGCGTTCAGTTAAACAAGTTAGGCTCCAAGTAAATAACATGAACCTCAAACGTGCAATAATGTACCTGTAGGAAAGCAAGTCATAAAAATATATACCTCACAGCGAGTACAAGAGTTTCAAAAACACACACATACTTAAATACACATGAACAGATGTGTACACACACACACACACTCTTTACCTGGATCTGTTTGCCCCTGGTGAGCGATGCTCCATCTCTGAGCCACGTGATGTGAGCAGGTGGAGCGCTGTCTCCTGACACACACTGGAGAGACACGGGCTCACCTTCACTCACCCACACAGACTGAGGGCTGTGAAACACTGGCCCCAGGTCTGGAGGGGGAGGGAGGGAGAGGGAGAGGGAGGGAGGGAGGGAGGGAGGGAGAGGGAGAGGGAGGGAGGGAGGGAGAGAGGGAGGGAGGGAGGGAGAGAGAGGGAGAGAGAGAGGGAGGGAGGGGGAGGGAGGAAGAGAGGAAGGGCGGAAGAGAGAGAGGAAAGGAGGGAGGGAGGGAGAAAGAAAGAAAGAGGGAGAGAGGGAGGGAGGGAGAGGGGGAGAGAGAGAGAGAGAGCGAGAGAGAGGGAGGGAGGGGTTGGGAGAAAACAAACTTAACGCTCCAATAATACCACATATGTATTCTACTTCACTGGTGGAATTTAGAAGCACATCTCGAACGCTACTCACCGGCCAATTCCACCTGGACAGCGGCCATGATGTGGTCAGTACCAGCCGAGGCCTTACAGAAATATCTCCCCAGGTCCTGCTCTCTTAGCCGGGGCCAGAACAGGGAGCCATTGGCCATTAGATGGTGGCCCTCAAGCGCTGGCCCTCCGCCGGCTCTCTCCCAGTGGACAGACACCCCCCTCTGCTGGAGGGAGTCGTACGCCACGCAGGGAAGAGTGAGGGGAGAACCCAGCACCCCCACCCCATGTTCCGGACGCTTGGAGAACACTGGATGGGGGAGACAGGTAGGTGAAGGAAGGATTTTGCCCTTTTGAGAAGGTCCTACAGCAACTATGTGCTGCCTTTTGGACTGTGTCTTTGAAGACTAGTTTCCATGCTTTATTGAATACTGGAATATTGATTAACTGAAAATCCTTAAGGATTTTTACATTTAGTCAGTTAGCAGACACTCTTATTCAGAGTGACTTACAGCAAGTACAGGAACATTCCCCTGAGGCAAGCAGGGTGAAGTGCCTTGCCCAAGGACACAACGTCATGTTGACACAGCCGGGGTTTGAACCTGGTATCTTCTGATTACTAGCCCAACACCCTAACCGACTGCGCCACATGACCCCCCCTGGTTATTTTGTCAGGAACATCTATTGATGGGTCGTTCATAAAACGCATTAAAAAGTTCCATTCAGAAACCTTGCAGACTGAGGCTGCACACTTGAATAAGTTGCGTTATTGATATTATGTTATATTATATTATATTCAAATGCAAAACAAAGAATATAAGTACTGGTATTCAACACTCCCAGTATTTTCAGTCCTTCCCAGTGCCGACTAAGATCCTATCACCATGGCAGCCGGTGAAGCACCTGGTTGCTAGGTGACAGATCAAGCGGTGACAATGTTTTTTCAAGCCTTTTGTCACATTATACACGGAGGCCCGGAAATTAGCATAGGAGCTGCGCTACAGGAGACAGCCAATCACAGCTCTCCTCTGACCGTGACCTTAATTTGGCTCGTTCCAGAGTTCAAGAACGTACTTCTTGTGAGTGTTTCAGAAAAGAATCGCAAACACAACTTGGGAACGTATACAATTAGCATTTAGTTGCACGCGTTTGTGGGACGATTTAAGTGTTCTGCACGCTCCGACCTGTCCTTATTCGGTAAAGCCAGGACGTAACTAGAGAGCAGCAGCACGATCTGCGTCTTCTGCGTCTGCGTTCCCGTTCCACTCACCCAGCGCTGAGAGGGAAGGCTGGAGAGAGCTGGAGAGGAACAGCAGCCAAAGGTGAAAGGTCACCGGAGGTAGCCCCCAGACGGACACACGGATCTGCATCCTACTGCAGTGCACCCTGGGACACAGGAGGACAGGAGCGGAGAGCTTCATCCATGGCCGTGGCTGCGAACTTCAGCTGAAACACACAGAGGCGTCCGTTACAATAGCTGCTGTCAGCCAACGACTTCCTCTTCAGTTTTCTGCTAGCTTGCATGATGAATTATGAATGGAGAAACTTTGTCATTACCCCCCCCACTCATTTCTCAGTGTCCTTGTTGTGTGATTGTACCCAACCCCACTTCCCTGTCTCTATCCCCCTCCACTCGCCCCTGCCCTCTCTCTACCTGTATCTCTTCCTCTCTCCCCTCACCCTCCATCCACATCCCTCTACCTGTATCGCTTCCTCTAACCCAACACCCTCCATCCATTTCCCTCCACCTGTATCTCTTCCTTTCCCCCTCCCGCTCTACAATCTCCTCCCGTCCATTTCTCTCTCTCCTTCCCTCTCCACCTACGACCACTCTCCTTCGCTCTCCCTTCCTTACCTACGCCCCCCACCCACCCCCCCACCCCCATCCTCCGCCTGTAGGTTTTCCTATTTAGGCTGCGTTTGAGTCAGGCCGCGCCCCCCTCTCCCCCCACCCCGCGCTCAGCCTAGACACCTTTGTCCCCCCGCCGCTGCGGCCCGGCTCCTCTTTCGGTCACTTCAATAGCCCCCACCCCCACTCTAGCCGAGCGGCTGGCCCTGTGGCGGCCACTCGACGACGACGGCGGCCACATGAAAGGGATTAGCGCGGCTTTGGTCCGGGGAAGATCAGTTAGCCCTCAGCTCCTCTGGGAAGAAAGCTGCTGCTGCCCCTCCGTCTGATCACACGGACCTTTCAAAGACCCCCTCGGAGCGCTCCTTATAAGGAAGCGGAGCGCAGTTGCGGCACCCGCGAACTCACTGCTCGCCCCAACGCTGCTGTTCGTTATGGGGCATTTTGAGCGACAACCGTCATGTAATAATCCAGGCCTGAAACATTCAAACATTGGATTCACATTGATTGTGAATCCAATGACAGGTTCTCTTCGGTGTAGCCTATCAGATTCAGATTCAGAATACTTTATTAATCCCCTAGGCCGGGGGAAACTCCTTAGCAGCAACGGCACACAGTCTCGCCAAAAGCACACAGGGGTAAGGGTGTGGAGGTAAAAGATTCGAATAGTGCACACAGGGATAAAGGGGTGGGTCCACACAAGGGAGGTAAAGGCTTGGATAAATTATTATGTACAGGCCAATTACAATTATACAAGTATTGCTTTTGAAGAATATATTATAAATGTTTTGTCATTAATGACACGTTGTCCTTAATGACACAACTTCATCATTGAACTGGACTCAATCATTGGACAATGAGCATCTAAATGTAAATTTAAAAAGTCAGTATTTATTGATATGTTGTAATAGTACACTAGTGTAGTAACACGTAGATTGTTGCACAGCACAGACGACCAGTGTCCTATAGCACTGTAGACTTATGGCCTGATATAGTGGAGTTGTGTGGCGCAGTCGGTTATGGGAGTCGGGCTAGTAATCAAAAGGTCCCTGGTTCGAACCCCCGGCTGTGCCAACATGACGTTGTCCTCGGGCGAGGTACTTCACCCTACTTGCCTCAGGGGTGGGGGGGAATGTCCCTGTACTTGCGGTAAGTCACTCTGGATAAGAGCGTCTGCTGAATGACTCAATGTAAATATAGTCCTGCAGGGCACAGTGTAGTAAGTATAGCCTACTTTCATTGAACGACATGGTGATTCTGAAACCCCCTCCTACTCAGACACAACCGTTTAACACTGAATACAAGAGCAGAACTTAACGTGGCCATAGTGAGTCACCCAACGCCTTTTTATCCTGTACCAGTCAATAGGAGTGCTTCAGATGGGCATGAATGGATACTTTAGGCTGTGACTCATGGAGAGTGGTGCCAAGGTGGTTATGTTAACACACAGTTACTGAGGGTCTGGGGGTGTGTGTTTACTTTGGCCCCTAGAACAGGACATTTACCCGGGCACGCACTAACATGAACTAACATAAAAAAGGTCTTGAATGAATACCATATTCCCTTCCCGACCTCTTTATTTCAGGGTCGGGTAAAAAAAAAATATTCAATGAAATTGTGCATTATACGTTGTTTAAATTGCTATATATACAAAATAAATGCATTAAACAGCCAAATCTATCTCTAAATCGCACGACGTTTGATGCATACGTTTTCCTTTAAAAAAAAAACTACTTAATTTACATAATTCGCAGAACGAGAACGTAACGTGCGGGTCTAGTAAACCATCTCCAAGCGACGCATATGCAACAGATTCTGCAGGATCACCCATTTAAACCCATACACGACAAACAGCCGCTGCACAGAACACCAGAAGAAAGATCGGAACTTACTGCGTGTGGTTTGAGGTAGGGATTCGGTGGTGATGGTCGTAAACCAGGCTGTTGCACCTGCCGCCGGTGTTGCAGCTCTCTCCAGCTCGCCCTCAAGTCGCTGTCAATTCTCTGTTTTCAATTGGTGCATATGCTTAACACGCGGACACACACACTCACGCACGCACACATAAACTCACCGACACGCGCGCACATACAAACAGCTTAATGTGCTCATGGCCAAAGGCTTTATTGAGGCGCGAAATGCCATTGATTTACAGACAAGGCAGATCGCCAGAACGATTCGTAGCGAAACACAAACACATAACCGTATAAACAGATGGAATTACTAATGACCAATGACCAAAATGATGCACAACAGATCTGAAACCCTCAGCACACGCCTGCATAACCACGATACAAATACCTGTTAACTAATACATCTGTTTAACCAGTGACAGGGAAGGCAGTATTGGTGTATAACAGGAGACAGAGGTGTTCAATACTGGTTCTCAGGGCCCCTCTGTCCGGCATGTTTGAGATGTTTCCCTCCTCCAACACACCTGAGCAGGGAACATGCAGGACAGGTGGCCCCTGAAGACCAGGGTTGGGGACCACTGGTGTGTAGTGTCACTGCTACGACAAGATGAGCTTTCGTGAGCGTCTAGAACTTTCCAACTTAGACCCCAACATCTAAAGCCATAAAATGACATCATGAATGTGTGGATGTGCCAATGTAGCTCCTGTAACTAGGTCCACGGGACTTGAACCTGGAGTGTTCGGCATGGGAGGCAGACGCTCTAACAATGAGGCTAAGGGCTGCAACCCCTCAGTCACTAGAGCATCCTTTGAGATCAGAGGAGTGATGTTCACTCGCACAGCTACTACTAGCTGGCCTACTGCCCCTAGCCTAGTAGATAAGTTAATACATTTACATTTATTCATTTAGCAGGCGCTTTTATCCAAAGCAACTTACAGTAAGTACAGGGACATTCTCCCTGAGGGCAAAGTGCCTTGCCCAAGTACACAAAGTCATATAGCCACCGCGGGGGCTTGATCTCACAACCTTTCGATCATGAGGCCAACGCCTTAACCGTTGAGCCATCTGACGCCCAGTCAGATCTGATCAGATCAGATCAGTCAGATCAGTCAATACACAGCCCCCCCTCACCGAATCCCACAGTCCATGGCTAATCGAGACTGTAGACAGCCAGCAGTCCTCCCTGTTTACTTCGGACAAGTCCTTTGACGAAGACAAACAAAGGGGATTGAAGAAGCATGCGGACCCCTTCGCAAACGACGGCCCCTCTTCCGAACGTCTCTCCGCAGAACTCTCGAGACCTGCTGCAGCTTTGTAAAGCCTTTCAGCGAGACAACCATCATCATCTACCGGCTCCCCGTCGCTCTCTGTCTACCTGTAGTCTTTGCACATGTAAATGGTCTCATTTTCCCAATCAATTCAGCACAATCAAATGGAAATTGAGGTACAAATGGCCCGATCTATAATCTATGCAAGGAGGGTGATTTTAATTAACTGGACAAAGCCTGATCTAGGCAGCAAACGGTGATATTGTAAGAGGTGGACATCAAACACAGAAATTCACCACAGGAGTAGCACCAGGCATCTGGATGTTCTTCAGCCACGCATGTGATGCGATACAGATGTAGTTCGTAACAAACAAACTCATGGGAAAATCGACATTTATTTATGTTTTGTTTATTTTGATAGTGACAGAGACAGCGAAGAAGATAAGGGGCTTGACATGAAGGAATTGGCCTTTACCCTTCCTTTCTTTTTTACGGCATGGCTGTGTGTGGTGTGAGGGCGCAGTTGTCCATGGTTGGAAAGTTTCACTAAGATACAGTTAGGCTGAAGTCTAAGGTACAGTTAAGATGCAGTTATTGGGCTGGGACCCATTACAACTGCCCTTGCCCTCACAAGTCATTAGCATACGCGATACATACACAAACCACAACAATACCGTGTTGCAGTATTTAATAAACCAGCACATAATACTTCGCACATAATACTACGTCTTAAAACGTCTGGTCATTTATCAATCCTTGGTGATTTGCCTATTCCCTAAAATAACTGCAAGTGAAAAACAACCATTGGTGTGGAAGAAATGTCTATGTCGAAATGTCGCTAAAATACCACAGAAGAAGTCTCGTTGCTCAGAAAAGCGGGAGGTTCAGCAGGACGACAGGCGTGAGGAGGAAGAGGAGGGCGGGTGCCCCGTACGCAGAGCCAGCCGCTCCGTGGACTTCGGGCCGGCAGAAGGCCTGTTCCAGGAGGTGGTGGGTCTCGCTGCTGAGACCTGGAGACGAAGACAGGAAGGAAGGTTAGCTCCAGGGGGCTGGGAGGCAGGGGCCGGCAGCCATGTTGGAGAGTCGTGTCGACAACGCACCGTGTTCGGTCCAGTCGTTCCAGGCATTCAGCGCCTCGGTGTCGCGTTCCCCTGTGGTGTCTGGGAAGAACCACGGTACCAAATCGTTCAAGAGAATTCAGGATGGGACCAGTTTGCACACATGCTCTCTCTCCATGTGAACCTGCCTGGATTAGGTATCTATATATCTGGCTGATCCATCCACCCATTTACATTTAGTCATTTAGCAGATGCTCTTATCGAGAGCAACTTACAGCAAGTACAGGGACATTCCCCTCTGAGGCAAGTAGGGTAAATTGCCCAAGTACATGTCATGTTGCCTGAACCGGGAATCAAACTGACAACCTTCTGATTACTAGCCTGACGCCCTAACCGCTCAGCCACCTACCTCTGGAGCGGTCCAGCAAATGTTTCAGGTCCCTGAGAGCGCGTGTGAGGTTCTCCAGGCGTTGGTGCAGGTGTACGTTCTCCTCTTTCAGAGCGTGGATCGTGTCCTGGAGCTCGTACGCGGAAGAGCCGGAACAGGAGAACCAAGAAGCGGTCCAGACCACCGCGGCAACCTGTGCGAGGACGACAGCCCTGTTCCCCAACGCCATGCTAACAAAAACAGAAATATCCTCCCGTCTGGACGGGGGGTAGAGGGGGGTGGAGGGGGGGGGAGGCAAACTCGCTCTGGCCTTTGTCCGCTTCGAGAGCAGTCGTCTTGACGGAGAGGGCGGCTATTTCTAAATGTGACAAAACCATGTGTGGAGGCCGCTATCGGCCGTCCTTTTGGTTTTATGTGGGGCAAACCATTCTCAGAGGCTGAAAGCCGTTGGCGGCTAGTTAGTGGGCAACTAGGAGCAATCAATTGTCCTGTTCTGCATCGCTAATGGAGTCTGCGGTCGGAAAAAAGCGGCAGCGGTGTGTTCACTGAAGGTCCAGACGCCTCAGAGAAGGTTCAGGAAGGTGGCACGCTATCTACCGGCAGGTCCAATCAGAACGAGTTCCAAAAGAGAACAAATGGGGAACATTACCAAAAGTCGATACAGATGGATTTAGCCTGTTTTCGGTTGGACTTTCGTAACCACAGAGCCGCTGGGAAAATCCTGATGTCTCTAAGTAGAACACAATTGTGGATAAGCCTTATTGTAATTGTACCTGGATAGACACACCGGGCAGATATTCTGAGGAATGACAGAGTCCTGAGTCATTACATGTGCATGTGTTTGGGGGAATCAGGTGGCTGAGCGGTTAAGGAGGCAACGTGATGTTGTGTCCCCAGGCAAGGCACTTCACTCTACTTGCTTCAGGGGGAATGTCCCTGTAATTGCTGTAAGTCGCTCTGGATAAAAGCATCTGCTAAATGACTAGATGGAAATGAACTACCTTATGACAGAAAAGTGAAAACAGCGAAGGAGATTCAGATGAACCGTTTGTGACGTAGGATCCAATATCCTCTTTGATGAAGGTTCCTTGAGGTTTTGTGAGAGTAGAGAGGTATAGCGTAACCAGGAAGACCAGACGCAGCATTGACACAGCTTACAAATGGTTTTAATCACTTGGCACAATAAAGAAAGCACTGAAGAATTTGGAGTTTCCAAAGCAGGAACGGGATTAGAAGTAGAAACACCGTTTAGTGAATCCACATTTCACAAATACAAAACGAAAACACTGCAAAATGAAGGCACTCCTCACAGTAAATAGAAACACAACAGCCCCCTCCCCCCTCCCTCCATTCTAACTGAAGTAAAATAGCTCTTTTCATATAAAAAAGCACCGATCGAGAAAATAGGCACAGATGCAAAATGTTGTCTCTGTATATAAACAGTTCAGTGGTTTAAAGGCAGGTTCAAAGATTATCTTGACAAGACTGCGCTTCCAGGCGGAGTGGTCACGGTCCCAGTGGGAGAGCCCAGCTCACGACACTTCCAGAAGGGTCACCTTCGAGGCACAGCCCTGGTTCTGGTTAGGACCCTGGTCCACTACCCCCCCCCCCCCCCCCCCCCCCCCGTATCTAACAACAACACCACCCCTCCCCCCTCGACAGCACTCGCTCTCACAGCGCGTAAAAACCCGTCGGTTTGGCGTCGAAAGGTCATTAAAACTAGAATCGAACTACGATCGAGCGACGACCGAAAGGGCTTTGGAGAAGTGAAACGCATCCCGGAGGAGACAGAGAGACCAGAGAAATAAATACTGACAAGAAACACATTCAACGCCAGGTTGCTCTTTCTTTAGAAGGTCTCTTCGATCCAGTTTCAGTCCAGTCCGGTCACAGAGTAGAAATTCCCCCGAAGGAGGGGGGGAACGCACGCAACCCCGCAACCCCCAAAGACGACAGACGCAGTCTGGCAGACGAAGGTTACGATGAAGAATCCTTGGGGTCTCGATGGGCAGTACAACTGTCTGTCGACAGTCTTGAATCGGCTCTTCTCGCGTCAGCTGCCGCCCCTCTTACAGTACGTTAAGGTGAAGACCACTCGTCTTTGGGGGAGGTGGGGTGTTTGGTAACTTGGCATATTGGCTTTCTCAAACTCAAAGTAGGACATCAAAGAACTGGTTGCGGCTTGGAAAGTGCATTGTTTGGTGCCTCAATGGATCCTTCCCAGGCAACATCCACACATCCACACACTCAATCGCACACCCACGCAATCACACAGCGCAATCGCACAGCGCAAACTCGAAGACCCCATCCTAGTCCAGTCTCAATAAAACACACCCTTCGGATCAGTAAACATCCATGCCATCGTTAATAAATTAAATGTTCAGCAGTTCACATTCGTTCGCTGGTTTGGTTTGGTTAGTTGGGGTCGTGTCTGGGTGCCGGAAGCCGGTCACTGCTGTCCTGTAGCTGCTTTGAGGAGCTCCAGGTCCCTGCGGCGAGTTCGCCCAGCCTGGGGGCATCCGTACACCTCCAGGCCCAGGGGGATGTAGCGCTCCTGCAGCCCCACAGCCTCCTCACCTTGGCTGGACAACAGAGAGGCCCACGGGACCGGGGAAGGGCCGCCCTGGAAGCCCCAGAACACCAGGCTCTCTGGGGTGAGACAGACACAGAGAGAGTGATGGAGATTAATTAGATTTGTCTCACCCCTCCAAAAAATAATACATACATATTTACAGTATATATATATATATATATGTGTGTGTGTGTGTGTGTTATTTTAGGAAAATTTTTAATTCTTTTTTTGTTGATCAAAGACAAACATGCTAGTCCTGGAAGAACGCAGAACAGCTGAACAGCCCCATGGTTCCAGTAAAGTTCAGGAGAATGGGGGTGAGAGTCACACCAACCTTTCCTATGCAGATCAGCAGCCTTGGCCATTCCCAGGGGGACCAGATAAGGTGCGACACCGTCCAATCCTTCGGGGCGACCCCGAGACCCCAGCAGCACTATTGACCTGGGCAAGAGCAACAATAAATACTATATCTATTGACCCTTCACCTATCATCACCGACCAAACACCATCACCACTCTAGCCCCTCCCAGTCAGTCTAACACCCCCCCCCCCCACCCCCCCTCACCTCTTTGGTATGCCTGTTCTAAAATACTGTTCCATTTTGGCGTCCATTTTGGAGAACGGAGTCTTCTTGGTGACCTTTCCCGAGCAGGCGTCCACGGTGACCAGGAGGAAACCAGTCTGGGAGAGGGGGGAGACCTGCCCCGCCACCTGGGAGGGTGGGGGAGGAGGAGGAGGCGGGTAAAGAAACAAGGCATCAAGTTAAGAAACAACCGATGAGGCACCTGAGGTGGGGGTGGGGGGAGGGGTTTGTGGTGTGGTTGTGGTGGTGGGGGGGTGGTGTTGGTGGTGGTGTGTGGGGGGGTAGTGGTGGTGCTAGGGGGTGGCCGTGGTGGTGGGGGAGATGGTGGTGGGTAGGGGTAGTGGTGGTGGTGGTGGGGGAGATGATGGTGGGGAGGGGTAGTGGTGGTGGGGGGGATGGGGTGGTGGGGAGGGGTAGTGGGGGTGGGGGTGATGGGGTGGTCCTCACCATGATGAAGGCCTGAGCATCGCCTCCCTGCTCCTCCTGGCTGCTCAGAGACTTGATCTGGGTGTGGAGGTAGGAGTTCCATGGGTCACTGGAGAACACCAGCTGGAGGATAGAACACACACACACACACATGCATACGTACACACACACACACACACAAACAGACACAGAGGGTACCAAATGGAGGTACCAAATGTATTCATCAGCATCAATCTCACTGACACTCGACTCACAGACCAGGCCCCACCTCCCTCACCCCCCACCCCCCGCCTCCCTCACTCAGACCCCCCAGCGTCCGCCCCCCCTCACCCACCTGAGAGGCCCCGCAGTCAGCGCAGGTCTGGATGTTGACCCTGGGCATGGGCACCACGGCCGAGGGCATCCTGCTGTACTTGGGGTAGGCCTTGGCCGTGCAGTTGCAGGTCTGCCTGGAGGATGTGGTGGCCATGACCTTTACCCTCTCGCAGCCCCTTGCTGAGCAGTAGCTGTGGCCCTCCCGGCCGTGACGCGCTCGCAAGTAGAGCCACAGCAACCTGGAGAGAGAGAGGGGGGGGGGGGGGGGAGAGAGATTGAGAGATGAGGGAGAAGAGAGATAGAAAGGAGATAGAGGCGGGAGAGATAGAGAGGAAGAGAGGGGGGGAGGAGAGATGGAGGAAGAGAGAAAGCGGGGGGGAGGAGAGAGAGATGTAGAGATGAGGAGGAGAGAGGGAAGGGAGAGGAGATAGAGAGAGGGGAAAGGAGAGAGAGAGAGGGGGGAGAGAAAGGAAGAGGAAAGAGAGAGGACAGAATACATCAATTAAAAAGAGAGGGAAACCAGGTTCAAACTAAACAGAGAGACAGAGCGATTCCACAGGTCGACAGCCCGAGACAAACGACTCGAACACAACTTGTCAACCGCAGCAAGGCGTCGTCAGAGGCGAGGCAGCGTGGGAATCTAAAGCACCGTCTCACCCGACGCCGCGGTCAAAGAAGTACTTCCTGTCGTTGGGTCTCTTCTCCAGGTCTGCCAGGGAGGAGGTCGGCCCGTAGTCGGTGATGTCATCGAAGGTGTTGCTCTGACGATCGTTGATGTCCGCCATGATCTGGAAGGTGGTGTCCAACGGGTAACACAGACCCACCAGGACCCAGTCTCCTCTGGGTAAAAGACACCAACACACACGGTTACCAACACACACTATCCAATTCCACCCCACACACTCCACACACTCCACACACACCACACACACTCCACGCAGTGTGATGCCGACTTACTGGTTGAAGTTGATGAGGGAGAGGACGATCTCGCGGGGCGCCGGGCCGCTCCAGTGAAGGGTGTAGCTCTTGCTCATCATGAGGACGGGCTGGTACTGCTGGGACAGCGCCCCCTGGCTGTTGATGCCCCGCAGGAGCAGGGGGGCGGCCGGGTACTCGTCTCTGCTGATGGACAGAGCCAGGCTGGGGGAGCCCTGGGTCTGGATGTACACCTGGGTGGAGACAAGAGCGGGGGTATGGCCAAGCGGGTTAAGGAATCGGGCTGCTAATCAGAAGGTTGCAGGTTAGATTCCCTGCCCATGCCAAATGACGTTGTGTCCTTGGGCGAGGCACTTGACCCTACTTGCCCTCGGGGGTGGGGGAGAATGTCCCTTTACTTGCTGTAAGTCGCTCTGGATAAGAGCGTCTGTTAAATGACTAAGCGTAAGCGCAAAGGAGGAGAGGACTGGTTTTTGACTGGTTACAGAACCTTCATCCCCCACATTCATCCACATCCCCCTCAACCCCCCCCTCACCTGTGCGTAGGTCCCACTGCACACCACGCCGTTCCACAGGGTGATGTTGACGCAGTCGGGGTGGCGGATCAGGTAGTTGTCGGCCCGGCCCACGTACGTGTCGGGGTAACCCGTCACGGAGCCATCGACATCGTGGAAAATCGAGTTCTTATCCCCGTCCAGGTCGTTTTCCTCGAACCACTGCCCCGGTCGCCCGAAAAACGCCCTCAGACCCACCTGGGAGAGACATCAAGTTAATAAACTCTCACAGTAAATGGGTGGATGAGATGGGAGAGAGTTATGGTAGTCATGTGGCGCAGTCGGTTAGGGTGTCGGGTAAGAAATGAGAAGGTCCCCGGTTCTAATCGCAAGCCTTGTCAACATGATGCAGTTTCCTTGGGCAAGGCACTTCACCCTACTTGCCGCAGGGGGGAATGTCCCCGTACTTACTGTAAGTCTCTCTGGGTAAGAGTGTCTGCTAAATCAGTGGTTCTTAACCCTGGTCCTCAGGGCCCACTGTCCTGCATGTTTGAGAGGTTTCCCCCTTGTAACACACCTGATTCTAATAAATGGTCATTATCAGGCTTCTGCTGAGCTTCCTAAGGACCCATTCATGTGAATCAGGTGTGTTGGAGCAGGGAAACATCTAAAACAGGCAGGACTGTGGGCCCTGAGGACCAGGGTTAAGAACCACTGTGCTAAATGACTCAATGAATAAAGTGTCGTGTTATTTCTTTTCCGGACACTAGAGGGCGCTCCAGTACTGCTGCAAACGATGCTAGCACCCTGTTCGTGGGGTGCCAACGCTTGCTGTGATCCAAGGCAGAGGGGGAGCGACTAACAGATTGGACCAAACCGTTCAGAGGAAACACGCACTAGTACCTGCACACACTAACACAAGTGCCACCCTAACAGAAACATAAATACATTCACACAGTGAGAGAGAGGGAGAGAGAGAGAGAGAGTGAGAGAGAGAGAGAGAGAAAGAGTGAGAGAAAGAGAGAGAGTGAGAGAGTGAGAGAGAGAGAGTGAGAGAGAGAGAGAGTGAGAGAGAGAGAGAGAGAGAGAGAGAAAGAGTGAGAGAGAGAGAGTGAAGGGGAGTTGAGAAACACTCGTCTTCTCCCCACCACAGAGGAAGTAAAGCAAAGCTGTCAACACGAGCTCAAGTGGCAGCAGAAGCAGACAAGCTCCACCCAGGGGGGAAATCAGGGAGGATTCGGAGAACACATCAAACAGACAGCGTGTTAATGGTGTCCTCAGAAGCCTTCTCGCAGGGCTTACACACACAGGAGTGCGTCAACAGAGCCGTTTCAGAGAAGTTAAAATAACTTTTTAGGAACCAGGAAGCCAGGAAGAAATAGAAAGAGGGCCAAGGGAAACGGGTGTATCCTGAGATGAGAGGTGGTGGTGGTTTAGATTGGGGGACAAATAAAGGTTTTTCTTATCTTATCTTTACTGTTGTGATCTGGTACTGATGGTGGGATGTGATCTAGAGTCGTGTGTAGAACAGACAGTGGGATGTGATCTAGAGTCGTGTGTAGAACAGACAGTGGGATGTGATCTAGAGTCGTGTGTAGAACAGACAGTGGGACGTGATCTAGAGTCGTGTGTAGAACAGACAGTGGGATGTGATCTAGAGTCCTGTGAGAACAGACAGTGGCATGTGATCTAGAGTCCTGTGAGAACAGACAGTGGCATGTGATCTAGAGTCCTGTGTAGAACAGACAGTGGGATGTGATCTAGAGTCGTATGTAGAACAGACAGTGGGATGTGATCTAGAGTCGTGTGTAGAACAGACAGTAGGATGTGATCTAGAGTTGTGTGTAGAACAGACAGTGGGATGTGATCTAGAGTCGTGTGTAGAACAGACAGTGGGATGTGATCTAGAGTTGTGTCAGGTACTGACAGTGGGATGGAAGCTGATCTGGGACAGGTTGTTGCGTGGCGTCAGCTGCCAGGTGTTCTTCAGATTGAAGCCCACGGCGCTGGTGAAACGCTCAGACGTGGGAACGTAGCTCCGGAACGTGCTCTTGGTCACACGCACCGGGCCGTCGTAGATCTGGAACCCTCGGATGGGGAAGGTCCTAAGGAAAAAG
The DNA here is from genome assembly GCA_030340685.1 of Protosalanx chinensis. Classification (NCBI taxonomy): domain Eukaryota; kingdom Metazoa; phylum Chordata; class Actinopteri; order Osmeriformes; family Salangidae; genus Protosalanx; species Protosalanx chinensis. The sequence continues at coordinate 6,423,764 of CM059337.1, forward strand.
AAGGGGGGCGTTACCAGGGGCGACACTATCACTAAGACGACCAGCCTGAAGTAAAAGGTTCTAACGTCATGACTGAGACTTATATAACAGACTTATAAAAAAACTTTTCACAGGCTATCTTTTATCACATTTCTTTTTTTAAACTGTGAGGCTCTGAATTTAAATTGTCCCGACGCTGTATCATTACATAGCACTTTTAATATTATCTCGACGTTTTTTCCATTGAACTGATAAGTCTACTGACCTCAGATTAGCTAAACACAACAAGCACAGAGACCTAGCTCTTCCCAGACGACACACAACAACAAAAAACGTGTTCTTGTTAAAACAGCGGTGGTCACACCAAAAAAGGGTGTGGAGACAGACATGAGAGCGGCGAGCAATTAGCCATTCCCACGGTGACGAACACAGTCCGGCGAGAGCGGGGAAGGGCGTTGGGTCCTAAAACCCCCTGGCCCAGACCTAACACTGCAGCTGCAGTGATCTGGCCAATCTGCTACTCATAATGGGCTGGAATCTGACCGACTAGATTATAGCTGCAACACACCAGAAGGACTATGTTGAGAAATCGGAGAAGCAGTCATGTTTCTGAGATGGATTTCCTGGAGAGGATGTAGTCATACTTCCTCTCTTTTTTCACAAGGACACCAACCTCTGACAGCCCTTGTGGTATTGACTCCCCTCCCCCCCTTCCGCCTCACAGTCTCCCATCTCCTCCGTTCTCCTCCGTTCTCCTCTCTCCTCCCACACCGTCGTCTTTTCGCTCTTCCCTCTTCCCCTCCCTCCCTCCTTACCTCCTTGCCTCTCTCCTTTCCCTCTCTCCCGCCCTCCCTCCCTTCGTCCCTCCCGCCCGCCTTGCCTCCCTCCTTCCTTACCTCCTTGCATCCCTCCCTCCCTCCTTACCTCCTTGCATCCCTCCTTACCTCCCTCCCTCCTTGCCTCCCTCCTTGCCTCCCTCCCTCCCTCCTTACCTCCTTGCCTCCCTCCTTGCCTCCCTCCCTCCTTGCCTCCCTCCCTCCTTGCCTCCCTCCCTCCCTCCTTACCTCCTTGCATCCCTCCTTGCCTCCCTCCTTCCCTCCTTGCCTCCCTCCCTCCTTGCCTCCCTCCCTCCCTCCCTCCTCACCTGTTCCGTGGCAGCGTCCTCATCTTGCCGTCCACCGCTCCCAGGCCAGAGTACTTGTTCTGCCCTCCCAAGGTGCCTCGGTTCCTGCTCTCTCCCACAAACAGGGACTGGGTTACTTCCTGGCTGGAGCCCTCGTCCTTGGGGTAGCTTCCATCACTGGGAAGGGGTGGGAGGGGGGGGGGGGGATGGGGAGGAAGTAAGGGGAAAGGGGGGGGATGGGGAGGGAGTAAGGGGGAAGGGAGGGGGAGTGAGACGTTAGCTCCTTCCTCATCCCAGAGATTTGGTACCGACACGTGACGCAGAGGAGGGGAAGCCAGGATTCACTCGGGGGTGGGAGGGGGTGGTCCTAGCACACACAGCATTCGACCCATTGGACCCATAACACAGACAGTCCTCAGCCCCGGGTACCACAGGGGAACATCTGAAGGGCGGAACTCTCTCAGCATTTTCGGAGGGGTGTGTTCACAACACGGACATGGCAGTGTGCATACCTGGCGAAGGCCAATCCGACGCCATTGTCCGCAAATCTGCAAGAGAACAGATCAGTAGAGAAGCCTTGATTAACCATACTGGTTTAAAAAAAAAAAAATTTACATTAACTGAACACAGGTTAATGATATGTACAGGAAAACGTACACATTGATAAATATCCAATTAGCATTCAAAATGTATATGTGTACTTAAAGTTCACGGGAAAAGACATGTTTTATTGATTAAAACAAGACATTATACCATATACAGATAGAACTCCCAGAAACTATACAGGACATTAGCGGGCTCACGCTGATGACATCACAGTTCTGACTCACTAACCCCGAGTTCTGGATGATGATGTCACCGCCACGTATCCAGGCTCCGAGGTCGTTGTTCTTGAAGGAGATGAGGGTGTCGATGAGGGCCGCCACGCGAGGCCGACTGGGGTCGGCGTTCTGGTGAGGGCGGAATCTGAGACGGCAAAAGACCACGAGTGGGCGGACTGGCAAGGAGCCATGTGCAATAATAACACGATGATGCATGCCCTTCGTTGCTCGCACACACATGCGCACGCACACACGTACACATACTGACACACACGCACACAAACAAACACACACACACGCTAACAGAGACAAGATTATGAGCGCAGTCCCTCTCGACTAACACAACACAAAACCTCAAAATCCCAGTGCACACATTCAGGCGCGCACACGCACATGCACACACGCATGCACACACACACACACACACACACACACTTCAGGCAGAAGTCGAGGGGGCGGCCAAAGTTTTTTTCCATCTGTCCGAGGTTTGTATTTGGAGTGAGAGCTGGAGAGTGGAAACTATCTGTGGAGCCTTATTTTCACTGTAAACAGAAACCTGACAGAGCCTCTACACACACACGCACACACACACACACACCATCTTCCACACAAGACTGACTATCCTCCTGTAGACTAGTCTGCTACTGTATACTAGTGTCTGCTACTGTAGACTAGAGTCTGCAACTGTAGACTAGTGTCTGCTACTGTAGACTAGAGTCTGCAACTGTAGACTAGAGTCTGCTACTGTAGACTAGAGTCTGCAACTGTAGACTAGAGTCTGCAACTGTAGACTAGAGTCTGCTACTGTAGACTAGTGTCTGCTACTGTAGACTAGAGTCTGCTACTGTAGACTAGAGCCTGCTACTGTAGACTAGAGTCTGCTACTGTAGACTAGAGCCTGCTACTGTAGACTAGAGTCTGCTACTGTAAACTAGAGCCTGCTACTGTAGACTAGAGTCTGCTAATGTAGACTAGAGCCTGCTACTGTAGACTAGAGCCTGCTACTGTAGACTAGAGCCTGCTACTGTAGACTAGAGTCTGCTACTGTAGACTAGAGCCTGCTACTGTAGCCTAGAGCCTGCTACTGTAGACTAGAGTCTGCTACTGTAGACTAGAGCCTGCTACTGGAGACTAGAGTCTGCTACTGTAGACTAGTCTGCTACTGTAGACTAGAGCCTGCTACTGTAGACTAGAGCCTGCTACTGTAGCCTAGAGTCTGCTACTTTAGACTAGTCTGCTACTGTAGACTAGAGCCTGCTACTGTAGCCTAGAGTCTGCTGCTGTAGGCTAGTCTGCAACTGTAGACTAGAATCTGCTACTGTAGAGACCTCTCAGCAGAGTAATGTCTGCTATTGTAGACTAGTCTATAACTGTATACTAGTGTCTGCAACTGTAGACTAGTCTGCAACTGTAGACTAGTGTCTGCTACTGTAGACTAGTCTGCAACTGTAGACTAGTGTCTGCTACTGTAGACTAGAGTCTGCTACTGTAGACTAGAGCCTGCTACTGTAGACTAGAGTCTGCAACTGTAGACTAGTGTCTGCTACTGTAGACTAGTGTCTGCTACTGTAGACTAGTCTGCAACTGTAGACTAGTGTCTGCTACTGTAGACTAGAGTCTGCTACTGTAGACTAGGTCCATAAACACATCACATTCCATTTCCATTATCCACCAGACCATAGCCAGCCACTGACCTGGCGTTGTTGTCCAGACACAGGTACTCCCTGGGGTCCGCAGCCGAGGCTTGGTGGTCTTCACACCTTTATCAATGAACAGGCCGGCCTGGGGGGACGACAGGGGGGGATGGGGGGGGGGGGTGACGGGGGGGGGGGGACGACAGCGACGGGTGTGGAGTGTGTGTGAACACGTGTCTGCGTTGGGGTATGGATGTGTGTGTGTGTGTGTGTGTGAGTCGGTCGTGTGTGTGTGTGTGTGAGGTAGGTCTGTGTGTGTGTGGGTGTGTGCGCCTGTATTTACAGTGAGCAAACAAACACAGTACCAGCAGGGTACGAGGCAGGTTTCGGAGTGTCTCAGCCAGAGGGTCTTCGTGGTTCTAGGCTGGACAAAGACCTCTCAGTTCACCTCTCTCTGCTTCCACGGCAACAGAGCTCTATTGTGTGTATGAGGACGTCTGCGGGGTGTGTAGGTCTAAATAGGTCTGTGTGACTCTAGGTTTGGAATGGGTGTGTATGTGTGTAATATGTGTGTGTGTGTGTACATGTTTGTGCGTGCGCAAAATGCATGCAGGCTAGAAGTTTTTTGGGTTGTATGTGTAATATATTCAAGTATATATGACATAAAAAATATCTAAAACATGTACGTCATTTTATATTCTATA
>CM059337.1:6428524-6448524 GCA_030340685.1 Protosalanx chinensis
GTTGTTGGGGTTGGCAATCCAGAAGGTGGACACCGCCCTGGGACGCACGATGCACGGCAGCGTAGCACACACACACACACAGACACACACACAGGAGAGGGTATTAGGAGAGCTCCAGATGTATCAGATCAGTTTATATTCGATCACTCCCTGATCCAACATCAATCTTCCACTAGGACAGGCCAGTGCCAACACACACACACACACAAAACTAACTATGCGCACACACACACCTTGGAAAGCAGAGCCAGTTTCCCTCACAGACTCTCTTTCAGCGTTCTTATACAACACCCATTCCAGCATGGTTTTGTTCTAGCAGGGAGAACTCCATCGCTATCTCCCCGTCGCTAATCTCTCCTCGCTCTACTGGGGATCTGGACTGGAGGCACTTCCTGTTAATGCTTAAAATTCTCTCTCTCCCCTCCATGCCTCTCTCCCCCCACCACCCCGGGGCTACTTCTTTCTCTAGAACATTCTCTAATTCCCTCCTCCCTCCCTCCCTGCCTCCCTCCCCCACCCCCCCCTGTTTAGGTGTGTCCTCCTCTGTCGATCTTAATAACACTCTGCGCTTAGCCTGGGGAGTGTAGCTCTCAAACACGCGATCGCTGACACCCTCACTGACTTGGATGTCTCAAATTCTCACTCTCTCCAAAGACTTTCTCTGATTCGTTTTATTCATCTCGTGACTCTTTTGTCTCCTCTTCTTTTTTGACATGTCCATTGAGTCATTCAGCAGACGCTCTTATCCAGAGCGACTTACAGCAAGTACAGGGACATTCCCCCCTGAGACAAGTAGGGTGAAGTTCCTCGCCCAAGGACTCGACGTCATGCCGACACAGCCTCTTCCCGCCCTCCCCTCCCTCTTCACTAGACCCCCTCCCCCACCCCTTCCATGTCTCACAGTTACACCACCCCCCCCCCGGCTCTCTTCTCCCTCTCTCTCCACCCCCCCAGCTCTCTCCTCCCTCTCTCCTCCCTCTCTCCTCCCTCTCTTCTCCCTCTTTTCTCCCTCTCTCCTCCCTCTCTTCTCCCTCTCTCCTCCCTCTCTTCTCCCTCTCTCCTCCCTCTCTCTCCTCCACCCCCCCCCCTCCCTCTCTTTACTTGCACTCGGTGCTCGGCGACGGCACGTAGCCCTGGAACACGCGGTCCCGGGCGGCCAGGCAGACGGTGTCGTTGCGGTCGGTGGGCAGCAGGGTGCCCGGCCGGGTCAGGAGGCCCAGGTTGCGGTAGAAGGTGTTCCTCTGCTCGATGCCGTCCTCCAGGAAGAAGCAGTGGCCCAGCGTGTCGAAGCCCACCGTGTCCTTCACCTGGGCGGGAGAGAGGGTAGGGGGTGAGGGGAGGGGGGTGTGTGAGGAAAGAATGTTCCGGAGACGAGGGAGAAAACGCCGGAAGGGAAAAGTTAAGAGGGAGATGGGACGTTTTGTTCGTTTTCGCTTTTATCTGAGGCGATTTTTTTTCTTCCTTCCCTTTATCAAGAAAGAAAACAAACGTTCTAGTTTTACAGCCCTCGTCTGAGGAAATAAAATGCTATTTTTTTATTGCTTCTGTTTCCTTATGAGGCACTTGAGCCATTGTTCGTCTAAGTACTAGTGAAGACAGGAAGACAGTGGAGAACAATGTAATCGGATTGTCGTTTCATTTCCTCGACAGCGCTGGGGGATGAGTTTGTTGTGTTGACCTTTAGATAGCCGTTCGCCCGGTGACGTCAAGAGCATTCGCGTGCGCGCACGCATCCAAGCGTGCGTCTACGCGCATGCACCTCGCGCTCGCGTGTGCGCGAGATAGGAGGTCACCGCAACTGATAACTGATACGGCTCGATTGGAACGAGAGTAAATATCGTCGCTGTCTCAATCGCCGTCTCTTTCTCTCTCGTTCTCTCTCTGTGGCTTTTCTCCATGTCCGCGTCTCCTTCTCTCCCTCTGCTGCCCTCCCCTGCCCCACGCCCCCCTCCCTGCCTGGTCCCCCCGCCTCCCCCACACTCTCTCTCCTTCTCTCTCTGCTTTTCTCCATATCCGCATCTCCTTCTCTCTCGGCTCCCCGCCCCACCCGCTCCGACCTGCCTCCAGCCCCTCACCGGCCCCCGGCCCCTTGCCCCTCAGCCTAGACCCCCCCTCCCCTCGATTGCCCTGCCCAGACACCTGCCTTCACCCCTGCCCCCCCAGCCCCCTCTCTCCCCCAGGCTCACCAGGAGGCCGTTGGTGGCGTGGATGGTGATGCAGCGGGAGAAGGAGTGGTGGATGGCCAGGCCGTCCACGTACGCTGGCTCCTGGTAGCCCCCCCGGGCGTCCACGTCGCCGCAGCGGTGGAAGTGGAGCGGGTAGCGGCCCACCTCCCTCTGCTGGCCCAGGTTCCTGAGCTCCACCTGGGACAGGTGCACCGCTGAGAAGTTCCCAAACACCTGGGGGAGGGAAGAGAGGGAAATGGAGAGAAGGGGGAGTGGGAGAGAGATGGAGAGGGAGACAGAGGGAGAGACAGAGGGAGAGATAGAGAGAGAGAGAGAGAAAGAAAGAGAGGGAGGGAGAGAGAGAGTGAGAGAGGGAGGGAGAGAGGAAGGGAGTGAGGGAGGGAGAGCGAGACGGTGAGAGGGATAGAGAGAGAGAGAGAGAGAGAGAGGGAGAGTGAGAGAGAGAGAGATCAGAAGTCTCGCAATAAATCTTTTCTATCTGCTCTCTCTCCGCAGCACACTCGCCCCATCTCGTTGGCAACAGCGACAGCAAGAAAACAAACGAGAGACAAAGAACCTTCTGGGTTTTACAAACAGGGGGAAGGACTATGGCGCAATGACACTCAATATTATACCCACACAATCAACAACAACAACAACAACAAAATGCACAGACCCGAGCCAAACAGTAAAAACACAGCTATTCTCTCCGGGAGGTCTATGACTCTGAACTAATCCCTCATCTGGTTTGCATCAACGAGGCTTTGGCCAAGCCTTACTGCTAACTGTAACACTTTAACACACACACACACACGCGCGCGCGCTTGGAGAGTCATTCTAACTTTCCGTTTAGGACAAAGGGGTCTGTTACATCACACAGTAGGAATGTTTTTTAATTTTTGTTCTGCCAGGGAATGTGCATGAGACGCTAAACATTACTATTGATTCGCAGTAAAAAAATATATAATAATAATTTCGAACGTCAGACAAAAGGAATGGACAGGACGAGGGAAGACGCGCGCACACGACAACACACAGACACACACACTCACAGATACATATAAACAGACACACACACACAGACACATACACACACACACAAACAGACACACAGATACTCGGACACAGAGACACACAGACACACACACACACCTGTTGTTTAAACAATTCACAGTGTAGCACATTACTGTCACGGGCCAGCGAGGGGCTTTCTTAAACTTTGCTCTCCCCTCTCTCTCGCTCTTCTCTCTTTCATCCCTCTCTTTTGCTCTCGTCCCTCTCTCTCGTTCCCCTCTCTTTCATCCCTCTCTTTTGCTCTCGTCCCTCTCTCTCGTTCCCCTCTCTTTCATCCCTCTCTTTTGCTCTCGTCCCTCTCTCTCGTTCCCCTCTCTTTCATCCCTCTCTTTTGCTCTCGTCCCTCTCTCTCGTTCCCCTCTCTTTCATCCCTCTCTTTTGCTCTCGTCCCTCTCTCTCGTTCCCCTCTCTCTTTCCTTCCCTCCCTCTCATCCGTCCATTCCTCCACCCATGGATGAGAATGAGAGCGAATACGGTTTCTCTCACCCAGGGAGAAGCGACTCTAACGACCTTTCACCTCAGCGGCCTGGAAACCCTCAACGCGATTACGCCGCAAGCGACTGACAATCCATGAGCGCACGCACCCATTGCATTCAAAGTCCAAAACAAGCGCCGAAACGCACATCGCAACACACTCGCGACGTCGTACGACCCCAGAGCTGGCTCTCACACACGCGCGCGCGCACACACCTTGATGTGCCCGCCGAAGGTGTCGTGGTTGAAGAACTGGCACAGGTTGTCTCCGTAGCAGGAGCTCTCCATCTCTCCGTAGACCAGAACGTTCCGGGTGAGGAGCCCCACCTCGGCTCTCATGTCCACCCCGTCCACGATCTCGCCCACGTGGCCGTACTGGGGTCTCCCTGATAGGGGGGGGGGGGGGGGTTGGGGTAGAGAAACACATAAAAACGTATATCTTTGATGAGACCTTGTCACCGTCACGCTGTACACAGCCGTGCTCGCGCACACACACACATACAGACTCAGAATTAAGAGGTTGGCCGAGCCCCCCCCCCCTCAGTTTAAACGAGGGTCACACACACACACACACACCTTGAATTCGGACTTGTCTGCTGGTGCACAGCGGGCAGGCCAGAAGGGTGAACTCCTCCGCCTGGTGCATAGAGTAGTCCGTACTGGCAACCACGATCCGGTCTCCGGGTTGCCAGGTTTGCACGTCATCCTGCAGGTTGAGCACCACCTGATCCACGGCGTCCACCTGGAAGCCGGAGATGGGAAACCCTGAAGGAGGGAGGGAGGGAGAGGTGGTCATCTGGTTTGGTCGACACGCTCGGCGGTACCCCCCCTCCTCGTCTCCACGGCAACACAGCCGGGGTTTCCGTTGAGGCACCGTCCGTTAATCAGAAGGAGTTCGGGTCTGTTTGTTTAACCTGTGGGCGAGGGCCTGTCCGGGTGCAGGCTGCATCGGGAGGTGTGTGGGTGCGTGCACATGTGCGTGTGTGTGAGAGTGTATTTCCATGTGTGCGTGTGTCCGTGAGAGTGTGTGTTTGTCCACGTGTGTGTGTATGAGAGTGTGTGTGTATATCCAGGTGTGTGTGTGTGTGTGTGTATATCCAGGTGTGTGTGTCTGTGTCCATTTGTGTGTGTGTGTATGAGAGTGTGTGTGTGTATATCCAGGTGTGTGTGTGTCCGTGACCATTTGTGTGTGTGTGTGTGTGTGTGTATGTGAGTGTGTGTGTGTGTATGTCCAGGTGTGTGTGTGTGTCCGTGTGTGCATATGAGAGTGTGTGTCCGTGTGTGTGTATAAGTGTGTGTGTGTGTGCGTCCAGCCCCACCGTTCCTCCACTCGCTGTAGGCGCTGACAGAGAAGCCCACTCCGTCGGCCGTGCTGTAGGAGCGGCGAGCCAGAGCCCGGCCCCCCGTCTCGTGGTTCTCGTGTTCCCTGACGTCCTCCGAGCACGAGACGTTCCCCCCGCCCACCTCCGCCACCAGCGCCCACGCCTGCCTGGGGACGAGGGACAGAGGGGCGAGAGAGGCAGGGGGAGACAGAGAGAGAGAGAGAGAGAGGGCCGAGAGAGAAAGGAGAGAAAGGGAGAGAGACAGAGAGAGAGAGAGGGGCGAGAGAGGCAGGGGGAGACAGAGAGAGAGAGAGAAAGAGAGGGCCGAGAGAGAAAGGAGAGAAAGGGAGAGTGACAGAGAAAGAGAGACGGCAGAGAGAGAGAGACAGAGAGAGACAGGGAGAGAGGGTCGAGAGAGAAATGGAGAGAGAGAGAGGAAGAACGTCAGCGACAAAGCGAGAGAGGAGGTCGAAAAACAGATGAGGGAAAACAGGAAGGAGGGAGGAGGAAGGAGAGAGGGAGAACGAATGGATGGATCGAGAGCAGGCACAGGAAGGGAGAGAAAAGAGAAGAAGAAAAAAAAAAGATTATCTGGATGACTCGCAGCCCCTCCGGAGTTCGTCATCGGCCGGTGACACGCTGACCGGCGGGTGCCACGGGCGACCGTCTCCGCGGCGACCTCACCGCTGTCCAATCACGCGTTCCCTATTAGCACACGGACGAGCTAGCGGCTCGCGTCATTGGCCTACCGCCACCTGGCCTCTGGCCAACCACAGGCTAACGCTCTCCCGCTAAGCCCGCCCGGTGACGACCTCTGATTGGCTCTTGGCAGAGACGGACACAGATTTTAAAGGTTTTCTTTTACAACTCATTCTAAACAGTCACATCTGCCCACAATACTATTAGTAATAAAATATTAATGACATCACAAAAAATACGCAGCGAAGACATTCTTTAAATGTCATACATTTCCAATTAGCCATTCAGCAGATGCTCTTATCCAGAGCGACTTACAGTAAGTACAGGGACATTCCTCTCTGAGGCATGTACGGTGAAGTGCCTTGCCCGAGGACACAACTTCATGTAGCCACAGCCGGGAATCGAACTCAGAACCTTCCAATCACGAGGCCAAAGCCTTAACCGCTGAGCCACATGACTCAACATTCTAGGGTATGCTAGCTAAGAGTCATAGCTAGGCTAGCTAAGAGTGTGACCTGTGTGTGTGAGTGAGTGTGTGTGTGTGTGGAGGGGAGTGGACGTAGGAAAATGTGGGAAGGCTGCGTACGAGATAAATCAGTGGAATATCGGAGCGCCGAGGTCAGACCGTCCGAGCTGTCCCACCCCAGGGAGAGACCACAGACACACCTGATCCCTGGGGGAGGGGGGAGGGGAGGGGTGGGCTGGGGTCTGGGTGAGGAGAGGGGAGGGGGGGGCTGGGGTCTGGGTGAGGAGAGGGGAGGGGAGAGGGAGGTTGGGGTGCGGGTGAGGAGAGGGGAGGGGTGAGAAGAGGACTGGGTGAGGAGAGGGAAGGGGGGGGCTGGGGTCTGGGTGAGGAGAGGGGAGGGAGGTTGGGGTGCGGGTGAGGAGAGGGGAGGGGTGAGAAGAGGACTGGGTGAGGAGAGGGGATGGGATGGGAGAGGGGGCTGGGTGAGAAGAGAGGAAGGTACGGGAGAGGGGGATTTGGGTCTGGGTGAGGAGAGGGAGTGGGTGAGTAGAGGACTGGGTGAGGAGAAAAGAGAGAGGGGAGGGGGCCGGGTGAGGAGAGAGGGGAGGGGGCTGGGGTCTGGGTGAGGATAGAGCGGAGGGAATGGGTGAGGAGAGCGGATGGGTGAAGAAAGAAACAGATCAGTAGTCTGAACAGATTGTCTCCCTGCCTAAACCAACAAACAATCTTCTCAATCCATTGAACCCGCAAGCCTGATAAAACACGACATTCACCCAGAAAAATACGAGAATGTCAACGCGACCTCGCAAAAACCACGACCTTTGAACCCTGCCGCCTTCCGTTAACCTTCCAGACCGTGGGTGGGGGGAAGGGGGTGGGGGGACGACCTTTTTCGAGGACGCTCACCAGCTCTATTGCGCAACTTCTGGCCCCGCTTCTGACGGAACCTTCTGGAATGACGTCTGGAACCCGTCGGAGCGCCTCGCAGGACGGAAACCTCCCGCCGTCCTCGGGATAAAACACGAGAGGCGGTCCAACAGGAACGAGCGCCGCGGGGGGGCAACTGGGACCAGGGGGTTTGTTTTTCTAGGCCGTGTATCCCAGAAACCCCCCCCCCCCCACCCCCTAACCCCCCCCACCCCCAGGAACATGCTGACCAGCGCGAGGTTCGTCAAGGACGTGAGCAGATCAAAAGGGCTCTCCGCCATGTTGCCCCTTTGACACACAAACAGGAACCATCTGTAGGAGCGCACTTGCCCTACCGTTAATCGTTAGTGGCAGTGTGTGTGTGTGTGTGTGTGTGTGTGAGTTGGACCAGAAAAGTAAAAGTGACAATTTTTTTTTTTATCACGTCCTTTCATCACTTCCTGTATGGCCGCACCAACGTCATCGTCCAGTCGACCTTTTAACAGACTCATCCTCATGCTGTGAGGTCAAAGACCCCTGGACATCCCCCTCTTCCCCTCTTCCCCCCCTAAACTGGCTTCCTACACACACACACACACATACACACACACACACACACACCCCCACACTCCCGAGATGAAAAGTGGGAGGAAGTGTGTGGGGCCCCGGCCCCCCCCCTCCAGCCCGGGGGCCCGGCCCCTGACACTGCCTGGGTGGGGGGCCAGGAACACACGCTCATTAGAGCCTGTCACGCTGTCGCACGGAGCCTGCAGCCAGCAGCTCCGTGTTCCAGAACGTTCCAGAGAGAAGGACGGAGATCACAGGTTCAAATACACGTTCGCTGATATGGTCTGACAAACTGGTGTGTAAAAGGCTAATGAGAGACCTGTGTGTGTGTGTGTGTGTGAGTGTAAGAGAGTGTGTGTGTGTGTGTGTGAGAGAGAGTATATTTACGCTAAGTCATTTAGCAGACGCTCTTATCCAGAGCAACTTACAGCAAGTACAGGGACATTCCCCCCTGAGGTAAGTAGCCAAGTAGCCCATGGAAACAACATCATGTAGGCACAGCCGGGGTTCAAACCAGGGATCTTCTGATTACGAACCCGACACCCTAACCGACTGCGCCACATGACTGGAATTGAGAGAGACTCAGGAGAGATTCTATTTCTTTGAATCCTGTTTGTTCAGCAGAAAGAGCCGCGTCTCTCAACAGTGAGAGTCACATGACCCCCCCTCCTAGCTGTCCTATGACAGACCTGGAGCCGGTCACATGATCCCAGGCTGGCCTGGGTCAAGATCCGGGGACGGGGAAGCCTTAAGCATGACCATGCTGACAGGAGACTGGGAATACAATGAGCTTCAAGAGTTCTAGAACACTTAGACATACTCTTTCTCTCTGTCTCTCTCTGTCTCTCTCTGTCTCTCTGTCTCTCTCTCTCTCTCAGTCTCTCTCTTTCTCTCACACACACACACACAGACACTCTCTGTCTCCGTCACACACACATACCTACTCCTCCTTAACTCCCCCCCCTCCCCACACACAAAAACCTATGTCTCTCTCTCACACACACACACACACAAAACCTCTGTGTCCTCTCTCTCTCTATCACACATACACGCACGCACACACACAAACAAACAAAACCTCTCTCTCTCTCTCACACACATACACGCACGCGCACACACACACACACACAAACAAACAAAACCTCTGTCTCTCTCTCTCACACACGCGCACACACACACTCTCAGGGCAGAGTGTGTCAGAGAGGCACAGGGCAGACAGGCCCTCTTCTTTACGACGCGTTCACGAAACCGTCCCACTAAAACCCGGATTTCATTGGATGCCGAGCTCAGCGTCGCCAGGGCGATAACCCCTGCAGGCGAAACTCGACACGGAGGGACCTGGCGCGAGGCCGGCAGCTGCTGGGCCGAGGCCGGGGCCGGGGCTGGCTGGCTCCGCAAATACAACCCCCCCCTCCCTTTTCCCACCCCCATCTGAAGCACACAGACGACTTCCATTGCGTGCCTGTGTTTGCACGGCATGCGGACCCGGCGGCCCCCCCCCCCCCCCTGCCCGCCCCCCTCACCCCGCCCCCCCCCCCCCACTCCTGCGGTGAGAGAGCGGACGAGCGAGCGAGCGGGCACGTCTGGAGTGAAACGCGAGCCCCTCGGAGTCCCCGTTCCCCCCGCCGCGCGTTCCCTCCCCTGGACGGAGGAGAAGGGGGGGGGGGGGGAAGAGAAGCCCAGATTCAGCCGCTTTTTCGCACACAACCCCTGGAAACGCTGGAGGCCCGAGCTTCCTGTCTTGGGGGGGGGGGGGGGGGGGGGGGTGAACGGGGGGAACCGGGGAACCTCGGAATGTGTGCGCGCGCGTGTGTTCGGACAAGGCTGACTGGGAGATGCTAGCGAGGGTGCAGCGATGGCAAACACGCGCTAAGGATGGGCCGCAGCTAGGATCCTGAGGAGGGAGGCCGTTCCCACACACACACCGCACAGGAAAAACACACACGCACCATCGATAATCTAAGCTACTCCAACGGAAACCGGTTGGGGCCCCTCAGCCCCTGATAGTAAGACGAACTTTCCGACAAGTCGAAAAATAACAAAAAACTGTGAGGCGAGTTCTCACACACACACACCCACAGCCCATTCATAAACGTAGCTTCCTAGACAGCTACCAGCAACCCCCCACCCCCAACCCAGCCCCCGCCCCCACCCCCGCCCCCAAAGAGCCCCCCCCTGGTGGCGCCCCAAGTGGTCGAGTTACCTGTATTTCAGGTCCAGGATGAAGGTGCTCGACAACAGTTCCTGAATGCTCCTCTTGGTCTCCTCCAGAAGGTTCTTCACCGCCGAGTCTCCGACCGCCAGCGCCACGATGCGGCCGGCCGGCAAGGCCCTCAGCATCTGGGTGAGCCTCCGGCTGTCGTTCCGTAATTCGTGAGTGTCGTAGCGCTCAGACAACAGCACCGCCCCCGTGTCTTGATCCACCACGCGCACGTTAATTCCCCGGCTGAAGTTCTTCTGGAAGGAGTATCCCCCCGTGGCGAGCCCGGAGGGGGGTACGGTGCGGGTCAGCAGGGTCCAGGACGGCCGCCGGGCCCCGTGGAGCTCCAGGGTCCCTCCCGCCCGGACGCCGATGAACTTCCTGCCCAGGCCCTCCACCTCGGCCACCGCCGCCTCGTCGGAGCGGCCGAACAGGGCGATGGAGGCCAGGGAACGGTACGGGCACTTGGGGGCGCCGATGTGGAGGGCGCCGCCGTCCTCGATGACGATGTGGCGTGTCCGGAGGGTGATGTTTCTGGAACCGTCCGCGCTGTCAGCGAAAACAACTCGACCTGACAGGAAGAAGATCCCAGACGATCACTTCCTGGATAAAACTCGACTTGCATTTGAAGCGGGATCGGTTTAAAACGACGAGTTGCGCGTCCTACCTCCTGATTGGATGGTTAGGGAGTAGAAGGTGGCGGAGGCGTCCAATCGGAGGAGGTCGCCCTTCCTGACGACGGTGGCCTTGTCGGGGTGGTGGCCTGGTTTCCAGCTGCTCAGAGAGGGGTTGTGGTCGGGGCAGTTCTCTGGAACAGGAGCGGTGAGACACACAGACACTCATATCAGCGTCTCCCTTCGGGGATCTCGTTAGGTTAGATTAAAAAAAGCCCACCATTTCTCCACTATCTCTTTCTCTCTTCTGATACCACTTTCTCTCATTCCCTGACGTGAATATATCTCTTCATTTGCCTCTTTCTGCTCCTCTCTTCATCTCCTTTTTTTGCGCTCTCTCTCTCTGTCTCTTTCTGTGTCTCTTCTCTCCCTGTCTGTCTCTCTCTCTTTCTCTCTCTGTGAGTCTCTCTGTGTGTGCCCTCTCTCGCTCTGTCTCTTTCTGTGTCTCTTCTCTCCCTGTCTCTGTGTCTCTTGCTGTCTCTCTCTCTGTGTGTCTGTCTCTCGCTGTGTCTCTCTCTGTGTCCTTCTCTCTCTCTCTCTCTCTCTCTCCTTTGTGTTATTTTCTCTCATTCTCTCACTCTCTCTCAGGCACACACACACACACACAAACTGTGTAACATTTGACATCCTGTTGCAAAATATCGAAATGTCACGCTAACCATCCAGCACGTCCCCCCCGGTCAGGCTGACGATGAGGATGAGAACGAGGAGGAAGGCGCTGAGGAAGACCCCGAAGCAGACGAAGGTGTTCCTCCTCTTCCTCAGGTACTGGGCGCGCTCCCGGCGCTGGCCCTCCTCCGACAGGCTGAAGGTGGCCCTCCGCTCCGGGGGCGGGGCCGGGGGCTTCAGGGGCGGGGGGGGAGGGGCCTTGGAGAGGGGCGGGGGGGAGCGGAGGGGGGCCACCCTGCCGGGGACGTAGCGGGGGGGCCGGGCGGGTGCCGTTGGTCGAGGCCACAGGGACGCCATTGCTCTGCATGGTATGTCTGTCTGCTACCTGCTAGAGAGGGAGAGAGAAGGGCAGAGAGAGAGACAGAGAGACAGAGAATGAAGAGAGGGAGGGACAGAAAGAGGGAAGGAAAGAGGGAGGGAGGGAGAAAGGAAGGGAGAGAGGGAGGGAGGGACAGAAAGAGGGGGGGAGGGAAAGAGGGAGGGAGGGAAAGAGGGAGGGAAAGAGGGAGTACAAAAGAGAGCATAAACAAAGAGAGATAAGGAGAAATGAGGCAAGGAAGGAGGAGGAGAGAAAGCAAAAGAATGTGTTTACAGGTGGTTAAAAAAAAGAAGACGGGGGATCTGAGAAGCGAGAACTAAGTGGCCGCAATCCAAGGACGCGGGGCCCATGGCCCCAGCGTTACCCCGGTGATAACCGAGTCACCGAAGCTGAGCTGTAACGAACCGGAACGTTCCATGTGGAGCCAGCCAGCTGAGTGTACGGTTCCTGTGTCCGGCCTTGACCAGAGGAACAGAGACAAGACTTGATTCCTCTACGCTCGTACCCCCAGGTGGCAGCCATCACACACACACACACACAGCCAAGGTCTGAATTCCGACCCTGTGTCCCTTGCTGAGCC
Source organism: Protosalanx chinensis (assembly GCA_030340685.1). Lineage (NCBI taxonomy): Eukaryota > Metazoa > Chordata > Actinopteri > Osmeriformes > Salangidae > Protosalanx > Protosalanx chinensis. Next base: position 6,440,640 of record CM059337.1, read on the forward strand.
TGCAGAATACCAGAGGTTAGGTCAAGGACAATCCCTGGCATCACAAGCCATGACTCAGCCGTTCACCGAGACCCACACTGCCTCCCCCCATCCTGTCCTGGAAACACCCCTCCACCATCCAGACACACACAACCCTGTGGCAGCACACACACAAGTCAGCTGTTTGAAGATTCACCTCAGTGTGCAACTGGGGGCAAAACAAGACAGCAAGCCCAAACGCTCTCTCTCAACCACAATACTCCTCCTTTCGAGCTTTATATGGAGGTTCCAGGTACAGAGTCGCATTTCAGTTCGGTTGGCATGTCCTGACAGGCACCGAGGTTTGTCTACGGTCCTCTGGGTCCCATTTGACAGCTGTTGTCGTCTGTTAACAGATGTTACCCTTCTTGGAACTAAAAGTTAACCCAACGACCAAGCCACAACTCTTCCAACTTCAACACTTCATGCAGCTGAGGGGCAAACGTTCAAGAACTCTTAAACCGCAGCCTATTTATAAACTAGATGCGTCCCCTTGAGTTTTAGGAGATAACATAATAAACAAAACAAAATAACATTCATATCATAGGGGTTTGACAGCGAGACACGTTGCAACGCCGCGCATTCAAAGGCTGGAGAGGGGAGGTGAGAGGTTCACCCCCCCTCGTCCGGCGCAAACCTGCGGGGCAAGTCCGCAAAGAACCCCCGCGGTCCGATCGGGATGGAGCGGATCAACACGGAAGAGTTTCAGCGGCGTCCCGGTTGCATGACCGATGGCTGGCTTGCCGTAAAGCCAGAAGGGGCGAGAGATATATTGGACTTTTTACCTTCTCACGCCGCGCTACTGCGATCCGTCTTGGGCCATTCGCCGTCTCGCCCAAAGCTTGATATCCCGGTCCGCGATCGCTTGGAAAGGGGTTGCCGATTCAACAAACCTAGTTCATTGTAATACTGTTTCTTTTAACATAGTGTTTTTCTTTCGGGGCTGTTAGACCCTGCCAGCCCCCCCCCCCTCCGACCCAGGCGCGGCTTGCGGAGAGGAAGTGAGGAGGGGTGGGGTGGGGTTGGTCGGGGGAGTCCGAGGGGGAGGGTTTGTGGGAGGCGCTTGGGTTCGGTGGGGACCGAGCTCATACCGCCGTCCGCTGGCGAGCGGGTGTAAGCGCGGATCGCAGGCCGGCAAACCCCTTCACCTCTCCGGCTGAGGATGTTGGATTGACATCAGCGTAACCAGGGCCGGTTCTAGACAGGCATATATGAGGGGGCAGTCAGAAATGTGAAGGGGGCATCATGCTCCAGCACTTTTTTGCTTATAGTAATAAAAAAAGCAAAGCGACTTACAGTAAGTACAGGGACATTCTCCCTGCGGTAAGTAGGGTGAAGTGCCTTGCCCAAGGCCACAACATCACATAGCATGAGAAAGTATTTGCCCCCTTCCTGATTTCGTATCTTTTTGCATGTTTGTCACACCTAAATGTTTCAGATCATCAAACAAATTTAAATATAAGACAAAGATAACACAAGTAAACACAAAATGCAGTTTTTAAATGAAGGTTTTTATTATTAAAGGGAAAAAAATCCAAACCTACATGGCCCTGAATTTGGGATACATGACCGAGACAGCAGCAATGTGTGCCGTGAGAGAGAGCTCATCATCCAAGGTAACCCCCAGGTTTCTGGCAGAAGATGAAGGGGTCACTGTTGCAGATCCCAAAGTGATAGAGAGGTCGTGGGTGATAGCCCTTAATGTTACCTCAGCAAGTGGCTGATGTTGAATGAATGACACTGTTCTGTAGTAACTTGGGCAGTGGTATGAGATAAAGAAGCTTCCTGCTGTGTTTGAGAAAGGAACATGGAACCAAGTCACTTACTCCTTACTGCTGGATGGACTGTCAAAGTACGCAATGCAGAGCTGCTGTGAGTTAAACCTCAGCATTTGCCATGTGTGAAAACACATCCATTCACACTGAGTGATGAAGAAATAAGAACCCATTCTGTCACACAGGTCACATGGGCATATGTACTCAATAGAGGATGTGGCCAAGATCAAAGCTGGCCCAGTTTGTGCCTCCTGACAGTCCACAAGTAAAGTGCTTATGTCCATGCAGCATTACAAGGAAAATCGTGGACAAACACAGTTTGAAGAAAAAGACTGCATATTTCAATGTTTAGTTTTTCATACAAGTGCTTTTTGCACATTCAACCAAAAGTGAAAAGACGATGCTCCCTTTGAATTTTAAGAAAGTTTATTTCGGGGATGTAAACGGAGGGTGGGGGGGTGGAGGGGAGGGGGTCGAGGGTGGGGGGTGAGGAGAGAGCCGGGATAGGGGAAGTAAAGAACTAAACAGACGCTTCGGGCATGCCGGAAGATGCAGGTGGGGGGGGGGGGGGGGGGGGGGGTGAGGAGAGCGGTGAGGAGCGTGGTGAGGAGAGCTGGGAGAGGGGAAGTGACACAGACACAGTGACACACACAAGCGCCATGTTCGAAGGCTAGACCACACGCCTCTTGCGGGTCCCCAGGCAGCATCTGAAGTGCTGGCGGAAGGTGCCCATGCCCTTGGCCACCTTGTTGATCTGCCGACGCCACCAGCTGAAGACAGAGACAAAGGAAGTGAGGGAGAGCGGGAGCAGGAAGATAAGAGGTACAGTGGAAAACAACTGAGAACATGGTTTAGATGGTTGTAACGTGGGTGTGTCCTCTGAAGACAGACAGCACAACAGAGGAAGTGATCCAGGAGTTTGGACTCCATCTCTTGCTGGAGTTGTGGACTGTATAAACTCCCACCCTTTCTCTCTACACTGAAGTGGTAATGCACCTTTTGGTCTGGACCTCCTGCTTTATCTCCTCCTCTTTCTCCTCTTCCTCCTCTTCCTCCTCTTCCTCCTTTTCCTCCTTTTCCTCCTTTTCCTTCTCCACATCAGAAAACTCAACCTACAGGATAACCAGACTTCTCAGAAAAGTTTTCCGGACAAACAGCTGCTGAGATAAGGAAGCTAATCTTTAAGGTAGGGAATACTCTAAGCTTTCAGGGTATGCACACCATGGTTGTATGAGGGCAAGGACATGTGATCAATTGGCTAAACAAAAAGCTCTTTGCAGTACTGCTCACTGCCACAGGAAGGTGGAGAGAGGCAGAGGATCATCACAGAGGGTTTCACTTACGTTTGAGTGAGGCAGCTGTTCCTCGGCCATTGGTCCGTCTACATGGGGTCCACCAAACCTGTCCATCAGATTCAGATTCATTTAGCAGCGGCATGGAGATGTGGTAAGAAAGTGGGCAGGTGATGTGAGTCAGATGTGGTGTTGTGCACACTTACACCAGCGCCTTCCATAGCTGGACCTCAAGACGTTTATTCTCGGTCCTCAGCTCCTGAACACACACACAAGGTCAAGAATGAAAGCGCCAACACTGTCGTCATAATGTCAATGAGAAAGAAAAGGAATAAATTAAGGCATTCTACTATACCTCTATAGCGGCGAGGTGCTCTTCGGTCAAACTTTCCAAACGTTTGATGGTCGTCACTTTCTACAAATGAAACAGAAACAGACGTCTAACCTTGTAATAACACAGAGTAGAAAACCACAAGCAGGACTATGCCAGAGCAGGAAAGTTCTTCCAGAAACTCTGTCTGATATTACATACGGAGAAAGATCCTACCTCATGCAAGTCCTGTCGGTGCTTCTCCTCCAGTTTCTGAGTCAAACGCCAATCATTAATATTTTTCATTTTTAAATATAAAAAAAGATATATGTATATTTACAATAAATGTGTGTGTATGTGTTTGTGCGTGTGCGAAAAGTTGATGATGAGATACCTTTAGGGCCTGATACCTGTGCTGTGCAAAAGTGCATCTTATGTGCTCCTGAACTTTCTACACACTCACCAGCTCTCTGAGATTGTTCCTCTCGGTGCAGGTGCAGGTGGGGACGTCCATCACGACAGAAACACGACAGATTTCTTCCAGGTCGTCGATCAGTTTTGTTGCCTCATTCAATGCCTGCCTGAGACTGAAAAAGTCCAAACACAAAACTGTTATGAATGTTTACATTTAGTACAGGGACATTCCCCTGAGGCAAGGAAGGTGAAGTGCCTTGGCCAAGAGCACAACATCATGTTGGTACGGCCAGGATTCAAACTCGCAACCTTCTGATTACTAGCCTGAGTGCGTGTATGTGTGTTACAGTTCGTACCTCTGCATCTCGGACCTGAGGGCCATGTTTTCCTGGGAGAGGAGGAACTTGGAGAGTTCAAGCTCATAATTTTCACCTGTCCAGTGATGCTGCTCGCCTTCAGCCATAGTTGATATTTGTTTTTAAAGCCAGTTGAAGTAAGTGGTTACTTGTGCTTTCCTCAAATGTCTCTTCATAAATGATTTACCTTCAGCAACTTCTCAATCCATAACTTGCTGCTATTATGATGTCATAGTATGGAAGCTTTCGAGGTCAGAGGTCATTAAATTTGAAGTTAATTTAATAATATAATAAAATAAACGATATTTTCAAGAAAATATATGTTTAGATATGTATATATCTCGTGGAATTGCGTGAAAAAATGTAATCATCAACTTTAATGAGCTATATAGAATAAAAGAGACAAGAAAACATGTTGTTGTTGGTTATGCCTGTTAAAAGCGTCTTCTAAATGAATAAATGTGAATAAATGATAATGAACAACCATAAACTAACTGCCATATAAATAGCAGCATTAGTTACTACACTACTTTTCAGCAAAACCTGCGTGTTTGTTCTGGAAATGTCCTTTAGCGTTTTTTGTTTTATATAATTTGTCGTCACATATCAAGCACAGTGTAGCCCACATGTAAGTCAGAATTAAACTATCTATTTTCCTCTGAAACCTTTCTTTTTGGGGATGTATCCATGGCTACCTGTCGAACGCAACATCTCCACCGGCAATGGAGAAAGACAGCAATAGACTTGGATGGGGGCGCGTTGTTTGGTTGACAACATATTAAAACGCTTTATTGATTGATGTTACTCACAGGATTTATTTGTCTGTTTACTCAAACTTACCTGGATTTCATTTTATACCGAGCCTCCATAATAGAAACCGCTTTTCAAAGTTGACAGTACTTAATTCATAACGTGAAGTGTGTGTGTTTGCAAACACGACAAAAGATGGTAATCATCCGATTCTAAAATGTTTTTTATTTATTTCTATAACCGTTTTATAATAACCATTATCAAGATCATTGTTACATACAAGTTCTCTCGATGATGAAACATGTCTTACAAAAAAATATAAATGACATAGGTCCAGGTTACCAGAGTCAGATTGAGTGAATCTGAACAGACTCACCACAGATGGACCCGTAGCAACAGTTACAGCTGTTATAGTAACTACAATTAAGATAATAGTCTTGTTTAAGAAAAAAAAAAGTCCTGTATCCAGTACAAACATTATTTACATAGTGATGAACAAAAGCATAACTTTGATCTACCTAAATCTTGTAAAGAAGTCCTTGGACAAAGATTTTTATATATATATATATCTTCTTTCTTTTTTTAAGACGCTTGACCTCACGAACAGCAACAAACGACTAATCAGAAGTTCCTGGCTAATCGATTAAACGCTCGCAGCCAATCCCAAACGGCTTCCGTTCACCTCCACCAATAGCAAATGGAGTTGAAGATTCAGGTAGCACCCTTGGCTTTAGCCCATGGGTGTCCAACCCTGGTCCTCGAGGGCCGCTGTCCTGAAGGTTTTAGATGTTTCCCTGCTCCAGCACACACACTGGTTCTAATGAACGGTCATTAAGAGGTCTCCGAAGAGCCGAGAGAACGATCTAGTCGTTAGAATCACGTGTGCTGGAGCAAGGAAACATCTAGAACAGGGGTGTCCAATTCTGGTCCTCGAGGTCCACTGTCCTGACGGTTTTAGATGTTTCCCTGCTCCAGCACACCTCCACAGAGCTTGATAACGACCCTTCATTAGAATCAGGTGTGCTGGAGCAGGGAAACATCTAAAACCTTCAGGACAGCGGCCCTCGAGGACCAGGATCGGACACCCCTGATCTAGAACCTTCAGGACAGCGGGCCCCTGAGGACCAGGACTGGACTCCCAAGTTTTAGCCATTAGTCCCCCCCGTGTCCCCGCTTGCTTAAAGTAAACAGTCGTTTAGCCTTAAGGTGGCATGCAGCACGTCTAAACATCATCTCTGGTTAGGGTTTTCAAAACAACACATCGATAACACATCCATCCATGACAGCAAAAGTCATATCGCACAGAATCCAAGCATGAAATCTGGAAGATAATCAGAAGGTTAAGCCCGAAGCCTGTCAAATCAAATCCATGCCCAGATATTCTAAGTCTGTTAATGTCCAGTGGTTATAACAGCCTTTTCCCCGTCATGGAAACAACGACTGTCGTTTTATGGCATTACTGGTAGTCTTGTTCGGAGTTGATTACCTCCAAGCCACAGTTGCATTCAATAAAATAAAAAAGAAGAGAAAAAAAATCTAGAACTTTCTCTTGCATTGTATATGAGCTCTATTATAGCATTTAAATACAGAATATACATATAATATCATATTAGTTGAGTTCTACTTTAATCGAACGCGACATACGAGGCTGGATGGGAGTTGGTGAAGGAGATCTCAGAGCTTAAATGCTTTAACGTTGGTTAAAGTAGAACTCTTAATCTCCTTTAAATAGTACCTTCCGGCATATTACTGTGGTTTGAAGACAACATTTACACAGACATTTTACAAAAAAACAAAACAATTTTAGATGTTCAGTCAACGTTTCTCATACAAAGAGGCTGTTATGGGTTACTCTCCTCAGTAAGTGTTATTCATTTAGCATTTTATATTTATTTATTCTTTTTTTTTTATTCAGTACATTGTCATTTGGCAACACTGGCACTGTTCGATCTAATGTCAGAGTTTTGTCATGTGATAGGTGCAAATGTTTTATATATATATATTTTTTTTTAATGAATGGACCAATGAAACAGCCACACAGACCGAGCTGGACATGGGTCCAGACATGGGTCCAGACATGGGTCCAGACATGGGTCCAGACATGGGTCCAGACATGAGTCCAGACTGGGGTCCAGACTGGGGTCTAGACTGGGGGTCCAGACATGAGTCCAGACATGGGTACAGACTGGGGTCCAGACTGGGGTCCAGACATGAGTCCAGACATGGGTCCAGAGTAGGGTCCAGACTGGGGTCCAGACATGGGTCCAGACTGGGGTCCAGACTGGGGGTCCAGACATGGGTCCAGACTGAGGTCCAGACATGGGTCCAGACATGAGTCCAGACATGGGTCCAGAGTAGGGTCCAGACTGGGGTCCAGACATGGGTCCAGACTGGGGTCCAGACATGAGTCCAGACATGGGTCCAGAGTAGGGTCCCGACTGGGGGTCCAGACATGGGTCCAGACTGGGGGTCCAGACATGGGTCCAGAGTAGGGCCCAGACTGCGGACTGCTCCCCACATCCTTCGTAAAAAGGCAGCAGAAATGTCACACACACACACACAGGTCGCACACATGGATTGCACATACGGGTCGCACACACACACACACACGCACGCAGGAAAGATTCTTTGCTTCTCTGCGTGCGTACCGACTCTCTTCTCTGTCAGGCTGTGCAACGACAGCAAAGAGAATCTAATGATGATGGGTTTGCTCCAGAGTTCACAGTTGCAGCAGGTGAGTGGTTGCTTGGCTGAGGGCCGGAGGGATAAAGACTAGTCCCTATCTCTCTCCCTCTTTCTCTCCCTCTTTCTCTCTCCCTCTTTCTCCCTCTCTCTCCCCTTCCCTCTCCCCCTCTGTCTCCCTCCCCCTCTCTCCCCCTCTTTCTCTCCGTCTCCCTCCCTCTCTCCCCCCCTCTCTCCCCCCCTCTCCCTCCCTCTCTCCCCCCCCCTCTCTCCCTTACAAGTTGGTGA
>CM059337.1:6451024-6476092 GCA_030340685.1 Protosalanx chinensis
CGCTCCAGGTCCTCTTCAGAAGATGCCCCAGGATTGACACTCATGTCAGGTCACACACACACACTCTCACACACACACACTCACTCACACAGCTGTCTTTGTCCACCGGTTGTACGCCACGTATCAAATTATGCGACCGAAAAACCACGGGTTGCTTGTGTTTGTGTGCACGTGAGTGTGTGTGTGAGAGAGTGAGTGTGTGTGTGTGAGTGTGTGTGCGTGTGGCTGGTTCCCAGCTGTACTCGAGGGTTCAGTATTTTGTTACTAATCAATAACATGATTGATAAAGACGGCTGCACTTCCTGGATGGGCGGCGGTCACAGCTGCCGTTAAGGGGAGGCCGCCTCCTCCTAAAAGCGGATTGGTAATTGGTTGCTAGGATACCAGTCAATATTAGGCTTGGAGGATTTGACTGTTGGAACACTGTTCGGTTGTCTGGGTAAAAATAAAACAATGGGGCACTTCTATAGAAAAACCATACACAGGCTAGCTTAGCTTAGCCTAGCCACCTCTATTGTGATCCTACACACGGGTTAGCTTAGCTTATCCACCTCTATTGTAATTCTACACACTGGTTAGCTTAGCTTAGCCACTTCTACTGTGATCCCACAACAGACTATCTTATTTTAGCCACCTCTATTGCGATCCCACACACAAACTAGCTTAGCTTAGCCACCTCCATTGTGATCCCATACACAAACTAGCTTAGCTTAGCCACACACCAACAGTGTTACTCTTGACCTTGCCTAAGATCATGCGGTTCAACGGCTCAGCTCTCTAAGTGTCCGTGTGGATGAAATTGGAGGGCGGAAACTTCCGGAGCCTCCGGTAATTCCTTGGGGGCCCCGGCCAGGTTGTTCCTGGTTATGTGGCGTCCATTCTCCTGCTCTGTCCCCTACAACAGCTCCCACTGGGAGGTGAGGGAGCAGATGGTGCTGACACACACACTGACACTCACACACACAGACACACACTGAGAGACACACACACACACACACAGACACACAAAGAGACACACACACACACACACAGACACACAAAGACACACACACACACACACACACACTGACACACACTCACACAGACACACAGAGTCACACACACAGACAGACACACACACACACGCACACACACACACACAGAGACACACACGGACGGACGCACGCACGCACACACACACTCAATGTATCCAAAAACATGAAGTCAGGGAACTCCCTGAACACTGACGCCGATGCTGTGTGTTTATGTGTCACTATGTGTCTGTTTGTATGTATATGGGTGTGTGTGTCTGTTTGTATGTGTTTCGAGGGTGTGTGTTCTGTACTCAGGCTGTGGTGAAGATAAGCAAAGTGGCCGGTTTGCTGGCGTTGTCGAGTACACCTCATGACGATGACTCATGAGGGCTGAATCACCTGAGGACGTGCTCAGGTACAGGAGCAACCTCGCCCTGTCACTCCACCAGAGAGACTGCTGCTGGAGACCCAGGGCCAGGAAGCCCCCCAACAGGGCCAGGAAGCCCCCTTGCAGGGCCAGGAACCCCCCTAGCAGGCCCAGGACCCCTCTAGCAGGGCCAGGAACCCCCCTAGCAGGGACAGGAACCCCCCTAGCAGGGACAGGAACCCCCCTAGCAGGGACAGGAACCCCTCTAGCAGGCCCAGGACCCCTCTAGCAGGCCCAGGACCCCTCTAGCAGGCCCAGGACCCCTCTAGCAGGGCCAGGAAGCCTCCTAGTGCCAGTAACCCCCTAGCAGGGCCAAGAACCCCCCTAACAGGGCCACAACCCCTCTAGCAAGGCCACAACCCCCTAGCAGTGCCAGAATACCCTGACCAAGATCCTGGCATCTGGACCCCATCCTGGGACCATCTGATGGCTTCAGAAACGGCCAGGTGGCCACACATCATCATCTTAAAGTCCTGAATATCAGGACGCCATCGACAACAGCAGCCACCCTCAGCTAGACTGTTCCGAGTGATCTGATCTACAAGGGGTGACGAGGCAAGCCCACACACTGCTGTCTTCAAACACGTGGCACAGTATTGACAGAGCACCGGAGCGCCGGCCCGCTTCTCCTGAGCTCATCTAACTTTCATGAGCTGTGAAGCAGGATGGCCACTGAAGGAGAGCCAGGCGAGCCCCAGCCTGTGATGTGATAAACAGGGCCCCAGCTTGATTCATGTTCAAAGTCAGCTGGGGGGTCTCTTATCGCTCGGCCGTACTCCAGCTCTCCCTCCCTCCCTCCCTCCCTCCCTCTCCTCCCCTCTACCTCTCTCCCTGCCTCCCTTCCTCCCTCTCACCTCCCCTCTTCCTTCTCCCTCCCTGCCTCCCTCCCTGACTCCCTCCCTCTCACCTCCCTGCCTCCCTCCCTCCCTCTCACCTCCCTTCTTCCCTCTCCCTCTCTCCTCCCTCCCTATCACCTCCCCTCTTCATTCTCCCTCTCCCTCCCTCCCCCTCTCCCTGCCTGCCTCCCTACCTCCCTTGTGTGTCTATGTGTGTGTGTCTGCATCTGTGTGTGTGTGTGTGTCTGTGAAGATGCTTTTGGATCCAACTCCAGCTGGATGACAGCCCGCTACTTAACGTCGCTCACATCACAGCGAGGGGTTTGAACAGACAAGCTCGTTCCCTCCCTCTCGCTCGCTCTTTCTCTCACACGCATACACACACACACACACACACACTCGGTGGTAATGTGCGTGGGAGGAGGATGAACCGCTGTAAAGGCAGACCAGTCACAGTTATGGAGATTTTCGCCAGTTTACGCAAATCCACCAAGTCAGGAGGCTGCTTGAACTAGGAGACAGGTCTGACCCTAACGCTAGCTTCTCCGCACTTCCTGTACGGAGTGAGCCTAAGACCGCATTCCTCTCCTCGGTCCGTCGCTTTAGATAAAAGCCTCTGCTAGTGAGTCAGGTGGCTCAGCGGTTAAGGCAATGGGCTAGCGATCCAAAAGGTTGCGAGTTCGATTCCCGGCTGTGGCTACGTGACGTTGTGTCCTTGGGCAAGGCACTTCACCCTCCTTGCCTCAGGGGGGAATGTCCCTGTACTTGCTGTAAGTCGCTCTGGATAAGAGTGTCTGCTGAATGACTAAATGTATTGTAAATGTAAAACACTACCGTGAGTGTACATGCACATTTTTCAAGTGCAAATTTGTAGACTTTTAAGACCTTCTAAAGACATCTAGATGGAAAAAATTTAACAAATGTAACAATTGTAACAATACAATACTGCCACAGTTGAGGCTTTCATGAATACTCAGAGGAACTTCAGGGCTTGTGACAACTGTGGAAGAAATTGGATTTCCTGTTTACTTATATGAATCACTACTGAACACACCTTCTCTGAAGACTGTTGTAACGTCATTACCGCCTGACTGTCACTATCTGTGTTTACATTCCTGTGCCCTATAAAAGAATGTCCTCTCGCCTTCAGACAGGAGAGAGAGACATGATGGAGACCTACGCCTTGTACTGTCTTCATTTTGTTGCCAGAGGTCTGGTCATTTCTCTCCCAATCTGCAGGTTGTTAAATACTTATGTAATCCAGAACTCAACTGAACTGTCACTCCGTTTATGAAGAGACGGACAAAACACTTTCTTCATCATTGCATGACGAGGCTGGGGTATCTCCAGCTGGGATAACTCCAGCTGCTCTCTCTCCACAGGCCCCCTCTCTCGGTCTTGTTGCTGTTTGTTTCCCTGGCTGTTTCGGGTCATTTCGACAGGAAGTAGCAGCGCCTTTCATTTCCCCTGTGGAGCCCTCTGTAAACACACCCGGGGCAGGGCGGGGTGGTGTGCACCGCACAGGAGAGCGGGGGGGCAGAAGAGGGGGAGGGGAGGGAGCTGTGTGGAGACAGGAGGAAGGAGGACAGGATGGAGGGGGAGGGGACGGACAGGGAGAAGACCCTGTCTATATGGACAACAGTTCTTTGGATTTAAAATAGGGATGAGGCGTGTGTGTGTGTGTGTGTGTGTGTGTGAGAGCCCACCTGGGACCCAGTACACAGCCAGCGAGAGAATAGGACTGGAGAGGGGGAGGGGAAGAGGAGAGGGGGCGGACGGACGACAGAGGGCACAGGGAAAGGGGTGTACGAGAGAAACACACACACAAAAAGAGGGAGAGAGGGAGAGAGAGAGGGAGAGAGACAGACACACAGAGAGACAGAGACACAGAGAGAGACAGACATACACAGAGAGAGAGAGAGACAGAGAGAGAGACACAGAAACATACATAGAGAGAGAGACACACACAGAGAGATAGAGAGAGAGAGAGAGAGAGACACACACACACACAGAGAAAGGGAGACGGAGAGAGAGAGCCCCAGATGGGTAGAGTGAGTGTGGACGGGTGGAAGTGCTGAGTGGGCGGCCTCCCTGCCTCATGCAGAGATCCGGGATGACGAGGAGCGCTGGTGCACACTCCCACACACACGCCCACTTCCCAAACAGACACGTCACACACACACACAGGCCATATGCCGTCCGCTCTTACTCATCGCTCGCCGGTCAGACGCCCCTTTCCCTGTTGTTCTTAGCCATCCCCTCATCCTAACCTCCGATGGCGCCACCCCATCCACCGACATCCTTCCTCCCTAACCCTTCCCCCATCCCCCACACTCACACCACATCCTCCCTCACCCCCTCCTGACCCTCATCCTCCCTCTCCCTCAACCCTTCCCCGCACACCCCTCACCCTCTCACCCCCTCATTCTCCCTCCGCCTCCAACCTTTGCGAAGTCTCTCGTCGCCCTCTCACCCCTTCCTCACCCTCAACCCTCCCTCAGCCAACCCTCACCCCCCCCGACCCCACCCCCACCCCAAATCCAATAATGTGCACAGTGTATTTGTAATGGGTGTGGAGGTATGTCTATATCTTGTTTTATTCTTCTTTTAGCATTTTTTGTATTTATTGTTGTTATTGTTTTTAGTATATGTTTTATTTTATTTATTTTAGTACATTTTAATGTCTCAGGTATATTTATTCTAGTTATTTTAACACTTATTAGTTATTTTAGCACTAGGTTTCTACTTTTTGCACTGACTAGAAGCACTTTCAATTTCGTTGTACCTTGTGACAATGACAAATAAAGATCTAATCTAATCTATCCTTTACCGTGTCCGCAGGGCCTGCCAGGCGGCGTCCACGTCGGCGTACAGGTTCTTCTCCGACGGCTTCCCGGAGCTGGCGCCGTAGCCCGAGTAGTCGTAGGAGAACACGTTGCAGTTGATCCTGGAGCCCAGGCCGATGTAGAAGCTGCTCATCTGGCCCAGGTCCACCGCGTTGCCGTGGGAGAAGAGCAGCGTGTAGCGGGCGCTCGGCGAGCAGCGCACGAACATGCAGGCGATGCGGTTGCCCCGCGCCGTGCGCGTCATGAAGCACTCGATGGCGTCCTTCTCGCGGGCCGAGTACTGCCAGTCGGCGCGCTCCGACAGGTGGAGGGTCCAGTGGCTGCCGCTGTCGTCGTTCATCAGGCTGTAGGTGGGCTCCGGGGGCAGGAAGGCCAGCTTGGAGGCGATCTTGCTGGGGCACGGCGGGCAGCAGAACAGGCAGCACAGCTCGCTCAGGGACAGGTGGTTCATCCTCGGTAAAATCACCTGGCTGGGAGGGGGGAGGGAGAGAGGGCACACATCTGGTTCAGCGAAAGAGGGGGGGGGGAGTGCCGGCGGGAGGGGAAAGGGAGGGCGTTTTCGCGCTCTTGCCGGCGGAGGAACGCGAGACTCAACTCGGACGTCGGGGGCCTTCCGATCCCACACACCCAAACACACACAGAGTAATCCCTTGACTGACAGAGAAAGACACCAGACAACCTGGAGCAGCACAGATCCAAACCTTAGCCCAGACTCGGGCAGCCGTTCCTGGGGTCAGCCCTAACGACCACTTTCCCCTGGACCGCACCTCTCTTTTCCACAGATGTTTTTAGTTTACCGGAGCAAGGCACGGGGGGATTTGAACCTGTGAGCTCCTGATATGCGGTGAAAAGCCGACAGCGCTGAAGCTGGTGTGTGTGTCCGTGAGTCGAACCAAAAACTGGAGTGTGTGTGCGCAGCTCAGAAGCTCATAGAGTGTGTGAGTGAGTGAGTGTGTGTGTGTGTGTGTGTGTGTGGCAGGGCAGGGCAGGGCCTTAGCAGAGGGCTAGTTTCACATTCACAATCGATCCCTCCCCCCACTCCCATGGCTGCTCTTGGCCCTGACTAGCATCATCATTCATGGGGAAGGCCTGGAGCACGGATGGCTGTTTACATACTGGCTTCTGGTCCTGCTAGACACAAGGTTTCTTCATGTTCAGTATCTGAGTGCATTTTAAATGTTTTTCCCCCCTCTTCTAACCTATGGGTTACCATCTAGAAGCCCATGTTTATAAGTGAAATGGCTTACAGCAGTAGGCCTTTAACACAGCTAGACACATTTACATGTAGTCATTAAGCAGAGGCTTTTATCCAGAGTGATTTACAGCAAGTACAGGGACATTCCCCCCCTGAGGCAAGTAGGGTGAAGTGCCTTGCCCAAGGACACAACATAATGTTGGCACCGCTGGGGTTAATAAATGGAATCACGTCTAAATGGAATCTACATTCACCCCTTCTGTTCCATGTCTATACTTGTCATGTTGTGTCATTTCTGATGACAAACGATCACATAACTCCCAAAACCACGCGATTAAAAATACATCGTGAATCAAACTGGTACGTGGGCACGCAATCTGCATCTCGGTGAAAGACAAGACCTCAAATTACTACCCATGTAAGAGAGGGACTCAGAGAGAGGGAGAGAGACAGATACTCCGATAGATTGAGAGACTCAGAGAGAGGGAGAGAGAGACTCAGAGGGAGAGGGAGAGACTCAGAGAGAGGGAGAGAGAAACAGAGGGAGAGGGAGAGACTCAGAGAGAGGGAGAGAGAAACAGAAACCGAGAAAGAGAGAGAAACCGAGAAAGAGAGAGAAAGAGAGAGAGAGAGAGAAAGAGAGAGAGAGAGGGGGGAGGGATTGAGCGAGCCAAGGAAAAATCCGGAGCGACAGGTCAAAAAAAATAATCTGTCAATAACAAATGACCTAAAGCCTTGAAAACCCCGTGTCGTTCACACATGATGATAATCCATCATGTTCTGATGACAGATCCACCTCCAGACAGACTGGAAACTGAGCTTTAGGCGACAGGTTCCACTGACATGACAGTGAAGGTGCAAGACTCGGACATACTAGTGCCCCCTTAGTCCAGAAACGTGGATCAAATCGAATGAAACTGCTGTAGTTTTAACATTTGACACGTT
Organism: Protosalanx chinensis; assembly: GCA_030340685.1. Lineage (NCBI taxonomy): Eukaryota > Metazoa > Chordata > Actinopteri > Osmeriformes > Salangidae > Protosalanx > Protosalanx chinensis. The sequence goes on from CM059337.1 coordinate 6,458,287, forward strand.
CATGATCCCAACTTTAACCGGATTTATTAAAACGAATACAGATAAACTGTCACCTACCTGGTCTCGGTTCCGAAGAAGATCGATTCCTATTCGTATTGGCAACCGTGATGAGTGAACTAGATAACCCCGATGTCGAGACTGAGGTCGATTTTAACAAATATTGGGAGCAGATTTATTAGATCCAGTGATATTAGGTGATATTATGTGATATTAGGTGATATTAGGTGACTTCCTAGTTCTTTGGTCAAGGAAGTTAAAGCAGCAGGTTTGGGTTTTTTCCTGGTCTCGCGCCACAGGACCGAATAGCTCGCTAGCTTATTAGTAAACGGTCCGGCTCTTTTCTCCTCAGTCAATGTTGACCACATGTGGTTCAGCCAAAGAAAAAGTCCCCGAATAATGTTAATATTTGAGCTGGCATGAAGGAATAATGTTCCGTTAAATGGTGTTACTGACGAGGTAGCGACCGCCAAGGTTGTTGCTCGTTGGTCTTCGCTGTAGTACTACAGATGCTTCTTCTCACTATTCTTATTTAGATGTATTCGTTATGTACGACGATGGAGGAAATTTGTCACGTGATCCACAGTTGAGGCTTCTGTCTCTTGCATTCAAGCGAGCTGTGAACCTTCCGGGCGCAGCGGGCATATGAAAGGAGGAAAACGTATCTGATGGTTGGCGTCCAATCAGAAGGATTGCGTGACCTCCCCTGTTGTGAAATGACGTAATTATTATTATTTATATATTTTTTGCAGTCGAATATTTTAATTATTGAAACGCAAGTGTTCCTTATTTGTTCAGTAAAATAGAAAAAATACGCTATTCACTTCATGAATATACAGTTTATTTTTTATTTTTTACAGCGGATCGTACCATGTTCTTCCGGGTGATGTCTAACATGTGTGTCTGCCATCCGTTTTAGCTGTCTTTGCTAGTCCTATAAACGATGTTAGATATATAAAGTTGGTCAAATATGAGTTCTCAAAAAGGCAACACATCTCGTTCCCGAGCCCAGAAACATAAAAACACGTCTGCTTTCAAGAACGACAAATACGGAGCAAGTGTTCAAGTCAAGGTAATAGAAGTTCCTGCCCACGATGGGCTAGAACGCCTTATTTACTGCTGTGACTCAATGTGGTATCACCAATAAGACACTGTATTATCTTCATCACTTGATCATGTTATTAGGTGAGATCTTAGTTTAACGTCGAAATATGTCTGCACTAGCCAATAACCGTTTGTGATCTTGTTGGTTTAACGTCGTGTTTATAGATCGCGAACTCAAAAGTCCATGCGGGAGTGTGCAAACGATGCAAGGAGGTTTTGGAGTGGAAAGTGAAGTACAACAAATACAAGCCCATAAGCCAGGCTCGGACTTGGTAAATAAACACGCGCACACGCACACAAGCAGACACGCATACAAGCAGCAGACACACACACACTAGCAGGCACGCACACACACACGCACCACACAAGCAGACACGCACACACACACACACCCTCATGCGGGCCTTTCCATCATCCGACATGTTTATCTTTTGTGTTTCAGTGTGAAATGCTCCCAAAAGACTGTTAAAGAAGCCTACCACGTCATGTGCACGCCTTGTTCCATTCAGCTGGAGGTGTGTGCCAAATGCGGCAAGAAGGAAGACATTGTCATACCGTAAGTTTTACAGTGAGCAACATTTCCATTGAGTCATTTAGCAGACGCTCTTATCCAGAGCGATTTACAGCAAGTACAGGGACATTCCCCCCTGAGGCAGGTAGGGTGAAGTGCCTTGCCCAAGGACACAATGTAATGTAGGCACCGTCAGGTGTACGAACCAGGTACCTTCTGATTACTAGCCTGACCCCCTAACCGACAGCTGACTCCCCATGGCTGGTGAGTTTGTGTCTTTGCAATCCTGCAGACGTGTTTGAAAGCCACCATGCCGGTCACGGCTTGCTTTCTAGACCATGTCAAACGGAGGTCCTTCTTCTGATTAATCAACTTTAAGAACAGATTAACATCTATTGATTCCCACAGCTCACATCAAACATGTTGATGTGCAATGGAGCCGATAGTGATAAACTGTGCAAGGGCTCCATCTAGTGGAATATTGATGCCATAAAAGAAATACAGACACTAAAATCAATAGGTTTGTCCATGGTTTATACACCCTCATGTATGCCTTAATAGATCAGGCAAGGTGCCTGTAAGTTGAAAGAGGCAGCAATTTAGCCTTTCCACAAGCTCAACCATGGCCTCTTTCATATATTGTGAACTACTGTGGGACAAATAAAGGATGATCTTATCCTATTGAGGGTCGTACTGCCGTAACGAGGAGAGTGTGATTCCAGGACCGCTTCTGATGCTTGTGTCTTTCCCTTCCGTCCATCTTCAGCGTGAACGCAAAGGAGGGCGAGGAGGTAGAGGAGGATTCCGCACAGAAGAAGAAAGAGCTGAAGAAGTTAAAGAAGAAGAAGGATCTAGAGGACGAGCCGGACAGCGCTGATGACTTTGGAAACCTCGGAAGTGACGATGATGATGATGATGATGAAGAGGAGGGTGTCTCGAAACCCAAAGAGGCCGGAGACAAGGCAGCTGTCCCTGACATGGCTCGCGTCCGTGTCCGGGATTAGTGAGAGACTCTGGGGCTAGAGGGGGAGGGAGGGCGAGGGAGAGAGGGGGAGAGACTGCTCTCCAGTAACAGACACAGCACCTCCACGACTGACCTTAACAGGTCCACTGGTCAACCAAGTCGACCCACAGGGTCGCTGAGAGCCTTAATGACATTCCTACGGTTGATACTAGCGACTAGAGTGAATTCCACACCTTAAGACTCTGGGGGGGGGGGGGGGACAGGTTGGATTGAGTCGAATTTTCTTGCATTTGGAGGCTTGGTTATAAGCGGTAATAAAGTGTTCCTGAAAACATGTCACCCGCTCTACATCCTTAAGGGGAAGTCGGTGAAGTCAGATGCATGTTTGCTCATCTCCAGTTCTCGTACTTTTTTTCTTTTTTTCTTGGATTAATTGAGCCGTTTTATACAAAGCGAGATACGATAGTGCCAAATGAGTATCTGGGGTTATTGCAAAAGAACGGCATGGTTTATTGAACAGTGCATCAGCATCACCTCAGGTACGGTCAGACATTTACATGTATTCATTTAGCAGACGCTCTTATCCAGAGCGACTTGCAGCAAGTACAGGTACATTCCCCCCCTGAGGCAAGTATGATGGAGTGCCTTGCCCAAGGACACAATGTCATGTAGCCACAGCTGGGAATCAAACTCACAACCTTCTGATCATGAGCCCAACGCCTTAACCGCTGAGCCACCTGACACCTACATCCTTCTACTGGTGGTCAAGCACATAGTGACGACTTATCTCAAGTTCAAACACAAAAAATCAATTATAGGTGGAGTCAAGACAGTTCTCAATGTCCCTTTTTATCAGCCTGTATTGTCTGCTAAGAACTCGAGTCCAATTTAGAAATAAATGTTTGCGTCATTTATCTTGTGCCTTTTTACAAATTCAGCATTTTCCCCGTACATGATGACCTCAGATTTCACGAGTGGAATCACCATTCCACTTCCCTCTGTGTGGCAATGCCACGCAGTATGAGGTCTATGGAATCATATTCAGTTTTAGCCATTACCTCAGAAAGTAAGGCTTAAGGTTCATCACAAGGTTTTTCATGCTTAGGAACACGCAACTGGAAGTCTTGAAGTCTAGTCTCAATTGGAGAAGCTGTTCAAACAAATGTGTTACACTTTCGGCCAAGCAATATAACTGAGTTCAAGGAATGTTAATGCTGTCACAGATTTAAACCAAAATAAAAATTGGGAGGATTGGCATACCATTGTAAAAAATGTCAACGTGACATACTTTTATACATTATAAATATTTTTGTCTTGACCCAGTTCAGATTGGTGATACATCCATCCATGTAACCCTCAATGGTGATTGTTAGATATTTATATCCTTGGAACACAGTAGTTGGAAACATAATCCAAGCAATATATCCAAAGGATATCCTTCAAAGCTCTTCCCACACTTTGCAATTTAAATAAATACATTACATATTACATTACAAGAAGTTGTAATTGAGGTCGGTTAGTCATCAGAAGGTCAGAGTTCAGACTCCTGGCTGTACCAACATGACGTTGTGCTTTTTGTAAAAGCTCTCTCTTGTAAAGGAATAAATGTAAAATATAATTGTTGTGTCCTTGGGCAAGGCACTTCACCCTACTTGCCTCAGACCTACTTACTGTAAGTCGTTTTGGATAAAAGCGTCTGCTGAATGTAAACGTACATATTACGCTTTCATTTTACACGACTTTCGTGGTATAAAATCGGTTTCATTTATGTATAGTTAACCTCTTAATCCCATTCCCAGTGTGATTTTATTTGAAAAAAGGAAGAAAATATGACGCAAATCTTGGATGGCACAGACGCGCTCATTGGCCATGACGCCTGTACAGGTGCAACCTCTCCTGTGATAAGTCCATGAAGATGAACGCCCACTGTACTCCCAATATAAATACTTTCTGGTGATCTGCGTGTCGGTTATTGCTCTGCCGGACGGATCTGAACTGAACCATGGCCAGCCAGGGGTCCAAGACGGTCATTGAGCACGTTTTTAGGGGAACGTTTGTGCACTCAACCCCTAGTTCAGCTTTAGAGGTTTTGGAGGACACGCTCTTAGGGGTCGACACACAAGGAAAGGTCTGTTTCACTAATATATATATTATATAATTATTATGATCATTATCATGATTATTAATTAATATTAACTAATATTAATTACTATTACTTATTATTAATTAGTATATTACTATTATATATATAATAGTAATATAAAAAATAATAATAGTAAAATATATATATATTTAAATAATCAGTTCGTTCGAAAGATACGGTGCAATGTGTCTCAGTAGGCTATTACTAAATCCTACTTCAACTTGAAGTGCATTTATTTATGAGAGAGGCTTCAACAAACGATGACTGTAGAATACAGTAAGTGCTAAATCAGGACAAATGTGTGTGTTTTTGTGTGTTTTTTTTAAATTGTTTAAATGGCTGAATATATGTTTGGTGTATTTGACACACTGACATACGGCGTCAATCATTATGCCCCCTTCCTCGTGTTACTTGAATTTGTGACTTTTAAAAGCATGGACAGTGGATCAATTCTGACGTTTCACTCTAACCCCAAAATGCTTTACGTAACCCCTTGTAAAGATATGTGAACATTTTCAATCCAGAAAGAAAGTGTCACTAAAACAAACCTAAATTTAAACCCTAGATGATGATTGGCTGATATAAATGTTACATATCAAAAATAATACATACATATACAACAATTCCTTATAGCAGCCTGTTTTCCGATTTCATTTCTTTGGTCAGTCATTAACTCTCATTGTCTACACATCACTTACTGGGCCTGATTGATTCATCATACGGATCAGATTGCTTTTATCTTCTCATTACTCCCTGTGCCTGATTCATCATACCGATAGATTGCTTTCATCGAGAGAGGGACTGAGGTGCAGAAGCTGGGTGAGAAGTATGGATTCCACGCCGGTGATGTTACCCATCTTACACAGCAGTAAGAAGCTTAAACTCCGGTTTTAATGGCAACTGTACTTGATTAACATCGTTCCAATCCCAATTTCCCTGACGGTCGGTGTTTCTGGGTCCCACAGCGAGTTCTTCATGCCAGGAATGGTGGACACCCACATCCACGCGTCCCAGTACAGCTATGCAGGCACGGCCCTGGACATGCCCCTGCTCCAGTGGCTCAACACCTACACCTTTCCTGTGGAGGACCAATACAAAGACCTGGAGTTCGCCCGTAAAGTCTACACTCAAGTTGTGGTGAGTCGTGTGGCGCATTCGATTAGGGTGGTGGGGTAGTCATCAGAAGGTACCAGTTCGAACCCTGGCTGTGCCAACATGATGTTGTGTCCTTGGGTGAGGCACTTCACCCTACTTGCCTCAGGGGGGAATGCCCCTGGACCACCTGTAAGTCACTCTGGATAAGAGCGTCTGCTAAATGTAAATGAGTCATGGTTTTACTATCAGTTTCATATAAAAATAGATAAAAGTAACAATCTCAATCAAGTTCAAGTATAAAGACATGCTGTTGTGCTGTCGATTGTGCAGATTAGGAATGAAAACGGAATGATCTATCTTTTTATTATCATCTGATGACGAGGAGATTCTAGATAAAATTGCGACGTCAAAGATGTATACCAACTCAAAGATGTATGTGGCGATAGCAAGGGGTCATGACGTGTGTGTGTGTGTGTATGCACACAAAAAAAAGAAAAAAAACGGTCTGCGAGAAAGAATATTTGGTATATTCTGCGGTCATTTGTGGCTGCTGTCGACCGTCTTCAAGGCCTTCCAAATTAACTCCTGGAATTGGAAAATGGGAGGAAATACCTGTTTTGTGTGACGCTCAGAAGATGGCCGAAGACGCCACCGGTTCCGCGGCGCCGCGGTCATTGTTGACGTGAACGTGGTAACTGTGACCTCTCTGTCTGTTCCAGAGGAGGACCCTGAAGAACGGGACCACCACCGCCTGCTACTTTGCCACCATACACACCGACGCTTCTCTGCTGCTCGGCCAGATAGCGAGTGAGAATACGCGCGCTACACACACGCTGCACACACGCACACACTCGGTTCCATACACGCACATGTGTGTGGATACACTTAATTCTTATTGGACCTAAACTGAAGAGCGAAGGGGAGAGAGAGAGAGAGAGAAAGAGAGAGAGAGAGAGAGAGAGAGAGAGAGAGATGCAGAGAGAGGGCTCAGGTGGCTGAGTGGTGAGGGTGTCAGGCTAGTAATCAGAAGGTCCCTGGATCAAAACCCCGGCTGTGCCAACATGACGTTGTGTCCTTGGGCGAGGCACTTCACCCTACTTGCCTCAGGGGGGAATGTCCCTGTATCTTCTGTAAGTCGCTCTGGATAAGAGAGTCCGCTAAATGACTCAAAGGAAATGCCGAGTGAGAGTGGGAGACACAGGCTTAATGACCAAGGTCTGTGAGGGCAGAGATCGAAGGGGAGCATTCGCAGAAGAAGCTGGAGGTGTGAAACCATCTCAACCTCGCCTTGTATGAGCGTTGGGGAGAAGAGCCGCACCAAGACTACATTTCCCAGAGGTCGTTTGGTTCCTATAGAGGATTCCAGTGTTTACCTCCAGTGAGGTGTGCCAGTGTATACCTTCTAAGATCCAACAGAAAATCCTTCAGACAGGAAGGAGACAAGAAAGAGAGAGGGAAGGGTCCAAAATTGGACTCAAGTACACAAAACCTGTTAGGTAACCATTTCCAAGTGTGAACTTGCAGTGTTATAGAGTTACATAACAGCGTATTTTGGTCGTGAAGTGTTCTGAAACATGAGAGACACGTTCGACTCCTTCAGAGGGGGGGGGGTTCAGCACTTTAGTCTGGGAGAGCTTAAACAAAGTTGAAAGAACTTGCAGGCGCAGGAATGCCCAGCCTGCATCACAGAGTGACATGGCAGGTTTGTCGGCACGCACGGAGCTACTGTAATTCACTTGCGAGGGCGTTTGCTGACTGTCCTTTTTTTTTTTTTTACAAAAAACACAGCGAGTTCTTTTCACAAACCGACAGGAAATTCTTTACTGAAAGTGTGACTGAGTGGAGTTTGACACTTTCTTTCCTTCATCTCTGGAATGTTCCCTGCTTTGTACATAACATTCGTCCAAAGTGCAAAGTTTCACCTGTGTACACTTGGGTTGACAGCTACAGTCCCTGCTAGTTTGGTTTTTGTCAAAAACGAAGCAATTACCATTAACGGATTAGACAGGTGTGGTAAAGACATACGTGAGTGGGATTACCCTGAGAACATGCATGTGTATCGAGTGACGGAACGTTCTAGAACCTGCTTTTTGTTGTTTGGCCTCGTTCTAGATGAACTGGGACAGCGTGCCCTCGTGGGGAAGGTGTGCATGGACAGGAACGAGGCCGTCCCGCGTTACAAAGAGACGCCGGAGGAATCCGTGAGCGAGACCAATCGGTAGGCTCCGTCTTCGCCGTGTCAGACTAACTGTCAGCCAATCACCGACACACGAATTCAAGCGTCCTTGGCGTTCAGGGTTGGACCGAACCGCAGCCATCTGGCTGGTGAGAGGTTCCTATTGTGTTCGAGCGTCTCACGTGACTCAGGGGGGGAGAGAGAACGGAACTGTTTATTCACAAGGTTCTGTCGCGCTTTGCTGGGTTCTCTCCCGGTTCTGAGCGCTGGGCCGGTGGGACGAGGCGTTGTTCTGTGTGAGACTGATGTGTGCTTTCCCTGTTCTCAAGGTTTATCCGAGAGCTCTTAAAGAAGGAGGTAAGGATTCTCCTTGAAGCCAATAAACACCTCTGCTCCCAGGGCCAACCTTTTTACAAGCCTCTTAGTTAGTGCTGTACATTTCGAGAGTGCCGCACACACAGCATGCAAACAGACTGTAAGCTCATGACACGATCGCAAAAGATTACACTTGTAATCCATTCTGTCATCAGTAGCTGGTCTTTATAGAGTGGGTTTAACGGAATCTCTCCTTACTCTCCTCTCAATTCTACTCTCTCCTCCTCACCTCTCTCCTTTCTCCTCTCCTCTTTCCTCTTTCTCTCTCCTCTCCTTCTCTGTCTCCTTCTCGCTCTCTCCTTGCTCTCTCCTCTCTCTTTTCTCCTCTTCACTCTCTCTCCTTCTCTCTCTCTCTCCTCCTTTTTTCTCTCCTTCTCTCTTTCTCTCCTCTCCTCTCTCCTCTTTCTTTCTCCTCTCCTTCTCTGTCTCCTTCTCGCTCTCTCCTTTCTCTCTTCTCTCTCATCTCTCTCTTGCTCTCTCCCCTCTCCTCGCTCTCCGTCACTCTCTCTCCCTCTCTCTCGCTCTCTCCCCTCTCCTCGCTCTCCGTCACTCTCTCTCCCTCTCTCTTGCTCTCTCTTCTCCTTTTCTCTCTCCTTCTCTCATTCTCTCCCCTCTCTCTCCGTCTCGCTGGGGGATCCCTGTTGCCCAGTACCCCCTGGTGATGCCAGTGGTGACCCCACGCTTCGCCCCCTCCTGCTCCTCAGAGCTGCTCAGCCACCTGGGGGAGATCGCCCAAAACAACCACCTGCACATCCAGGTGAGCTTACCTGCGCGTCAGCCGTCACCGCGGCAACCCACCGTGGGGAACACCCATGGCAGCGTTGCTACGGAGACCAGCAGGCTGGAAAATCTCGAGAACGAGATTACGAGATTACGAGATTGTTATATTGGCTGATGGACCTTGAACTTCAGAAGATCTCTGGACAGGGCCCGGCTACTAGAGCTGTCAAAACTGCTCAAAAATATTCAATATATTCAAATATTTGAATATTCCCCACACATGTATTCGAATATATTCGAATATATTCGAGTTTCCCGGTTGGGCATTAGGCACGTCAATAACAGGACAAATTATTACAACGAGACATAACTACTTGTATGGGTAATATATCTAATTAATTTAACAACATATTACCTACACAAAAATACGTAGATGAACTAATGGCCAAAACCGCAGACCTTGGCCTCTCGCTCGCACACACGCACTTTTTCTTTCTCTCTCTCCCGCACTGTCTGTGCATAGCGGTGTAAATGAACGACAACAATAACCAAATGCTGATTGTTGATTTTGTGCAAGAAATTGAAGGTCGGGATTCTTGTCCCAAATACAAACAGTCTTGCCTGCTGCCGCTGTTTTTTGTGGGGTTTTTTAATATTCGAATATACATTTTCATATTCGAAATTCGTTTTTTAAACACTATTCAAATATGTATTAGAATATAGAATATTCGTTGACAACACGTATTCGTGTCAGTGACCTGACCTTTAACCTTTGAACCCCCAGAGTCACATCAGCGAGAACAAGGAGGAGGTCGAGCTGGTAAAGGAGCAGTTTAAAGGAGCAGAGTCCTACACAGACGTTTACCTCAAACACAACCTTCTCACCGACAAGGTGGGTCTGAAACAGTCCTGAAAAAGTCCTGAAACGCACGCAATAATATTTTCAGAAATCTTTAAAGAATGTATTTTTGTATTATTATTTTTTACTACAGCCCCAAATACTGAAGACATACGAATGAAGTTGTTGTTTGTGTAAAATAAAAATCCAGGTTTCTTTGTGTTTGGGAACAGACAGTGATGGCTCATGGTTGTTACCTATCGGATGATGAACTGACGCTGTTCAGAGAAACGGGGGCCGCCATCGCTCACTGTCCCAACTCCAACATCTCGTGAGTCCTTCGTTTGACCGTTTAACATGGTTCTCTATAATGGGAGTGGACTATCTAGAACAGTGTTTATTAACCCCACTTCACAGTTAGTGTCCGCTCCGCTGTCGGCCTTTTGAATTTAACATTCGACTCTCTGTCTCTCCACTCCTCTATCCCCCTCTCCTCCTCCCTCTTCCTTTCTCACCCTCGCCTCCTCGCTTCCCCTCTCCTCCTCCCTCTTCCTTTGTCCCCCTCTCCTCCTCTCTTCCCCTCTCCTCCTCCTCTCTCCTCCTCCCTCCTCCTCCCTCCTCCTATCCCCCCCCCCACCTCCTCTCTCCCCCTCTCCTCCTCCCTTCTCCTCTCTCCTCCTCTTCCCTTCTCCTCTCTTCCTTCTCCTCCTCCCTCTTCCTCTCTCTTCTCCTCCCTCCTCCTCCTCCCTCTTCCTCTCTCTTCTCCTCCCTCCTCCTCCCTCCCCCCTCCCCCTCTCCTTCATCCCAGGTTGTGCAGCGGCATGTTGGATGTCCGCAATGTTCTCAACAATAAAGTGAAACTAGGGCTGGGAACAGGTAGGCTATACTCCACTGTGTGTGTGTGTGTGTGTGTGTGTGTATGGGTGTGTGTGTGTCAACCTGCTCCTTGTGTGTGTAGACGTGGCCGGGGGCTACTCTCCCTCCATGCTGGACGCAGTGAGGAAGACCCTGGACACATCCAAAGCTCTGACCATCTGGGAGCCCCAGCACCAGACGCTCAGCTTCCAGGAAGTCTTCAGGCTCGCCACCCTGGGAGGGAGCCAAGGTTGGTTAGCTAGTAGGTTCGGTTAGCAAGCTAGTTTACTAGCTAGTTTACTAGCTAGTTTACTAGTTTCATTTACTTTGAGTTCAGCTAATCAACTAGTTCATAAACGAGTATCTCAGAGCTCAGATGGTTAGCTTAGTTACTTCATGAGTTACGAGTTTAGTCAGTTCAGGTGTTTGTAGATAGTTTGTCCATTGGAAGACTTGTGGCCACTTGAAGTGTGGCAAGCGACAGCCCCCATTAGGGCTTAACAGAGGGTGAGGCTTAGTGAGGCTGAGTAAGGCTGGGTGGGGCCCGGTGAGGCCGGATGAGGCTTGGTGAGGCCGGATGAGGCTTGGTGAGGCCGGGTACGGCTGGGTGGGGCCAGGTGAGGCCGGATGAGGCTTAGTGAGGCTGGGTAAGACTGGGTGGGGCCAGTTGAGGCCGGATGAGGCCAGGTGAGGCCGGGTGAGGCTGGCAAAAAGGCCGCCCAGACGGCAAGTTGAACGGACGCATCGAGCTTCCACTCTGAACCGGCACAGGACGATTAGCCTGACCGCGTCTCTGGGTTTGCAGCTCTTTCCATGGACGAGCACACGGGGAACTTCGAGGTGGGGAAGGACTTCGACGCCCTGCGGGTGGACCTCGCCGTGGAGGAGGGACCTGTCGACATCCTCCAGGAGGAGGAGCCTCTGGTAGGTGGCCACGCCTCCACGCCGTCAACGTAGTTTCTCAGTGAGATAAACATGCTTGGCTGGCAAGCAGGTGGAATAGAAGCTTCGGTTAAATATTACATTGCTGTTATCACTGTACCCACACACACACACACACACGCTTCAGGCACGCACACGCACGCAACACACGCGTGATCACGACCACGTGTCATCTGACCTAATCCTGAACCTTCACTTCCTTGTCTCATTCCCAGGTGCTTGTGGAGAAATTCCTTAACCTGGGTAAGAATTCCATCTCCCATACGTCAAGTAGATGTTGTTTGATCTTAGGTTATCTGAAATGGGTTCAACACACCCAAACCCTCTCAGGAATATGGGTGGGTATAGTTCAGGCATTTGACTGAAGATTACAGAAGGTTGCAGGTTCGAATCCCCCCTTATATTGGATTCAAGCTAACGCTTAAATGAACCCATTCAAATCTCTCTCTCATTATGTTGCGGTTCATGTTTTTTTGGGACAAGACATGCTGTAAAGAGTGCAGGTTCCTTGCAGTCAGTTAGGGAGTCGGGCAGGTAACCAGAAGGTCCCTGGTTCGAACGCCTGGCTGTGTCAACATATTGTTGTGTCCTTGGGCAAGGCACTTCACCCTACTTGCCTCAGGGGGGAATGTCCCTGTACTTGCTGTAAGTCGCTCTGGAGGCGAGCGTCCGCTACATGACTAAACGGACGCGCAAGTTCCTGTTTGCTCGAGTGACGACTCAGCCGTTCTCCCCCCCCCCCCCCCCCCCCCTCTCTCCCCAGGTGATGACCGGAATATTACGGAGGTCTACGTGGCCGGCAGGAGGGTGGTGCCTTTCCCCGGCTGACTTTGAGCTGCTGCCCCCTGGGCACCGCCCCGTCCCGATTCTCCCCCCTGGTTCTGTTGCGGCTTCGTTGGTGCGCTCGCTCAGGTGTACAAACAGAGCGATTAGTGATGATAGGCAATCCACTGTGAGCTATTCTTTCCCTGTGTTATGCTTGCTAATGCTAAAATTAATCATTAAGACCAGATAATGACAGAACTCGTTGATTATGGAGATTGGAAATTCTATCGAAATGGTTCTGTTGGGGCATGATAATGAATATTGATACGCCGACCAGACCAATGTAACCTCTCGGCCATCTACATCCAGGTCAAAGTTTGACCGTTATTTATACGAAATAATAATAAGGCATTCATTTAGATACTTTTATCATAAGTTACATGGGGGGGAGTTAAGACTGAGACCTATTGCATTTCCATGTAGCAGACGCTCTTATTCAGAGCGACTTACAGCAAGGACAGGGACATTCCCCCCTGAGGCAAGTAGGGTGAAGTACCTTGCCCAAGTATACAACCTTGGGTTACCACAGCCGGGATTCAAACTCGCAACCTTCCGATCCCCAGCCCAACGCATTAACCGCTGAGCCACCACTTGCAGATAAGTGACCTGCCTCTGCCACATTTTAAACAAATGTCCTATTTTATTATTATTATTGTTTGTTTGTTTGTTTGTTTGGCTGTGAACAGCCTATTTACACAAGGATTTGAATATTCCGCTCTAACAAATGTTTTGCGTTCCATTCGAATTGAACTTTTCAGATGTAGCTATTTCAAAGGATTTTCGTTAACAGGGCATTTTGTTTTGATCTATGTTTTTAATGATGCATTGCCTATCTGTTATGATTGAAAGGGAAACGGTTCAGTATTCTTAAAGGAAGGAACTTCAATAAAATAATAGGTGGATTCATACACTTGGCATTGAGTCTTGAACCTTCTTCACAATGTAATTCTCATTTCTGAAGATACGCACCCACACACACAGGGGGAAATTCCTATTATCCTGGGGCCTGGACTACCGACCAAGATCCAGCGTTAACGAGGTAACTTCAGGGTTATAATAATAATACCTAATTTAGCAGACACATTGACCCAAAGCAATTTACATTGAGTACAGGGACAATCCCTCGTAGGGTGAAGTGCCTTGCCCAAGCACACGACATAACAAAGCCTCAGCCGGGGTTTGAACTCGTCCAATCATGAGGCCAACATCTTAACCCACTGAGCCATTTGACTCCATGGTTTAAATCCACTTCAGGTTTAAACCCAATCCAGAAACCCCTGGGTTAATCCTGAAGCTAACCTTGTTAACATGAGTGTCAGATAGGGTGTCAGATGGCTCAACAGGTTAAGGCATTGGCCTCATGATTGGAAGGTTGTGAGATCAAGCCCTGGCTGTGGCTGTTTGATGTTGTGTCCTTGGCAAGGCCCTTCCCCCTATTTACCTCAGGGAGAATGTCCCTGTACTTACAATAAGTTGCTTTGGTTAAAAGTGTCTGTAAAATGTAATGCCAAATCTTGGTTTTTTTGTACAGGCCCCCGGTCATTCTTAGGTCCTGGTTCATTCATGTTGCAGAGGGGGTGTCTAACTCCAGCCCTTGAGGGCCGCTGTACTGACAGTTTTAGATGTTTCCCTGCTCCATCTACAACTGTCAGAACAGCGGCCCTCGAGGGCTGGAGTTTGACACCTGTGATACAGCCTGGCGTCACCTGTGAATGACAGCGGAGAGGCTGCTAGAGAGAGAGAGAGAGGGAGAGAGAGAGAGAGAGAGGGAGAGGGAAAGGGAGAGGGAGGGAGAAAGAGGAGGGAGAGCGAGAGAGAGAGAGAGAGAGAGAGAGAGAGAGAGAGAGAGAGAGAGAGAGAGAGAGAGAGAGAGAGAGAGAGAGAGAGGTGTGTCAGTGATCGTCAACAGGTTTCAGGTTTGAAACAGGTTCCTACAGTTTGCGGGTCTTGAACGCAACACCAAAACACCGTGCGTAGTGTTTCCCAACCCGGAACTTTGTGCTAAATTCATCCCAATGATCCAACACCTTCATCTTGTAGCCGTTCGTGAATACATATTGATCGTAAGGAGAGCCACGCGTAAAAGAGGTTTTGTTTTTTGTACGTTTTGTCGTTTGCAAATCGCCACAGTCGCTTAATCATATATTTTTCAACGGGAGCGGTTCTGCCCAAAACGTACAGTATGAGATCAAAGGTTATTTACGGTTAAAGATTGACCTTTTGTGTAGGTGGACATTTTTAAGGCAGACTAACAGGTCAGAATTCTTAAATAAAAGGGTACAGTATTTCTGTACCCTTTTGAATATATAAATACCCAAAAACATTGGACAGTTTTATTTGCTCTGCGACAATGCATGCTGTGTATGCCAGCCCAGAAGCTCTTCATGGCAACGAGACGATTAAAGAAAAAAAGTGTGTTTAGTTTACATAGGAGATGGAGATTTCCGACGTCCAATTAACACTTTAATTGACGTTGCAGGAAGTAGCGGAAGCAATGCCTTTATATGGAGTCACACCTCAGAGACCTCAAAACAGGAAGTTGAAAACCAGTGAAGGACGGAGGAGATGGAAAGAGAAGGATGGCGCCATGGCAACCCTAGGTGAGCTCTGCCTCAGGAGCTTGGCAGAGAACATGAGAACGCTGTGGGTAAAGGACTACGCTGAGAACTACATGGACCAGTACCACTTCAGACACATCATGGGGCCTTTCAGCGAACTGCGTGAGTCCAGGATTACGTTTCACATAGAGACATTTACCAGACGCTCTTATCCAGAGCAACGTACAGCAAGTATAGGGATATTCCCCCCTGAGGCAAGTAGGGTGAAGTGCCTCGCCCAAGGATGCAACGTCATGTTGGCACAGTCGGAACCTTCAGATTACTAACCCCCTAACCCAGGGGTGTCCAATCCTGGTCCTCGAGGGCCGCTGTCCTGACGGTTTTAGATGTTTCCCTGCTCCAGCACACCTCCACAGAGCTTGATAATGACGCTTCATTAGAATCAGGTGTGCTGGAGCAGGGAAACATCTAGAACCTTCAGGACAGCGGCCCTCGAGGACCAGGATTGGAGACCCCTGCCCTAACCGCTTAGCCACATGACTCCCCTCAGAGGGAGAAAAACACATGGGAATTGTAGTTCTTCTTCCACCACCCCCCCCAACCGCCGATATCCCTTTCTCCTGTCTGTTTCCTCATCCCTTAACCACTCTTCTCCTCCCTCCCTCCCTTACCTCTCCCTCCCTCTCTCCAGCGGGGGAGCTGGTGGAGGAGCTCACCTCCCTGCTGTGCTCCAGGCAGGAGTTATCCCGCGCCGCCCTCCACCTCCTCCTCGTCCCCCAGCTCAGGGGCCTGAACCTGGGGACCTGCCCGGCCCTGGTCACCCCCTCTCTCTGTTCCCTCATCACAGCACGTTGCCAGGTTAGAAACCGCCCCTCCCCCCTTTTAAGCCCTTTGTGAATGTACTAGGATGTGGATTATTTGTGTACGAATGTATAAGCTGCGTCTAAAGACAAATTCCTGTTTTTATTTGGAACAGTCAACTAAAGTTCTATTCTATTCTAGTCAAACTCAAGATTGTCCAAATATAAGGGAGATTTTGTTGTTGGGTATGGATGAGGTGTGTAATAGACTCTCTCTCGGTCTAACTTTCTGCTCATCATCCAGTCCCTGACCTGCCTGGATGTATCAGGGGCCCAGCAGATATCTGCCCAGGTTCAGTGTGACCTGCTGGGCTGTCTTCCCTCCCTGCGCTCCCTCTCCCTGGCTGGCACCCAGTGCGACAGCCGGGTGGTTAGGGCGGTGGCCCTCTCCTGCCCTGCCCTCCGCCACCTCGACCTGTCTCGCTGCCCCCTCCTGGCCCCCGCAGGGCTCCTACCACTGGGAGGGGCCCTCACCTCCGGCCCCAGGGCCCCTCTCAGCAGCCTCCTGGCCCTGGACATCGGGTTGGGGCCGGAGGAGGGGGACCCGGCGGCGGCTGCAGCCTATCTCCTGCTTTCCCTGCCCGGGTTGGAGAGGGTGTTGCTGGAGGGTGTGGGAGAGGCCTGCAGCTTGCTCCTCCACAGGGAGGGCAGGGAGACGGAGGCCTTCGCCTCCAGGGCGGGGGTGTGCAGTCTGGGGGAGCTGTGGCGGAAGAGGGTGGAGCTGGGGGAGGGGAGGAGAGAGGGGGGAGATGAGGAGGAGGGGGGATTCTGGGGTAGGGATGAGGTTGGGAGTGATGATGAAGGGGCGAGAGGGGAGTGGGACAGGGGGGAGGGGGCGAGCAGGGCCCACGAAGACAGGCTGAACGGAGGAGGGGAAGGAGGAGAGGAAGGAGGGATGAGGGAGGAGGGCATCATCCTGTCCCTGCAGGAAGTCCAGGGCTTGTCAATCGGGAGTCTGCCCGCCGTGGCTCAGCTCTGCCCCGCCCTCCGCTCCCTCTCATTGGACTGTGAGGAGGACGGGGGGCGGGGCCAGGCTCCTCTGCTGGCCGCGGGGCTGCGGAGATGGGCGGGGCGGTTGAAGAGGCTGGCCGTGCGGTTCCCGGGGCCCCTGGAGGAGCTGCGGCCGTCCCTGTGCTCGGTGGGGTCTTCCCTGGTGTCCCTCACCCTGGAGGGGGTCCGAACCAGCCCCGACACCCCCCTTGTGAAGATCCTTCACACCTGCCCCAGACTGAGGACCCTCCTCATCCATTGTGAGCCCCCGCTTGCACCCCTGCAGGAGGAAGAAGAAGAAGAGGAGGAGGTGGAGGAAGAGGAGGAGGAGAATGTTGTGGATGGGCGTGGTCTGCTCCAGCTGCGCTCTCTCGCACTCCGGTAAGTGGGGGAGGGTTGTTGACAAGGTGGGGAGAGGGGGTGAGAGAGGGGGTGGGGTGGGACGTTGACATGAGGGCAAAGACGCCTTAGTTCAGACCTAAACGATTGACAGTTGCAAAACTGCCAATTATGAATAAACTGGAAATCCCCTGTCTTACATTTACATTTATTCATTTAGCAGACGCTTTTATCCAAAGCGACTTACAGTAAGTACAGGGACATTCTCCCTGAGGCAAGTAAGGTGAAGTGCCTTGCCCAAGGACACAACATCACATAGCCACAGCCGGGGTTCAAACTCACAAACTTCTGCTCATGAGGCCAACGCCTTAACCCGCTGAGCCATCGGACTCCCTTATCTTCTTATAAACGCCCTCATTTTCTCAGGAGGAGGGGGTCATGTTGGGTAACAATGCCCTTCCTCGCCCCTCTTCCCCCTAGCTTCTCCCGCGACCAGCGCCGGCTGAGGCCCGTG